>VXBW01003802.1:136197-146216 GCA_013400375.1 Thinocorus orbignyianus
TTTTTTTTTTAACCACAATTTATCCATTTGTGGTCTTTTAATACTTTTGAATCAGCAGCTGCACTCTGTGTCATTTATGATAATACTGGGCTAATAAAGGCATTTCAGATGGGAAGAGGGAGGTGGGAAGAAGAAAATTATTACAAAGGATTTCAGTTTTAAGCTTCCAAAGCATTTTTATAAGTGTAAACATTTAAAATAAGAATTACCTGATAGTGTCCTTTTTTAAGTCATATTTTTTACAAATAGCAAGGATTGCAGTTTGTGCTGAACATTTCATCTGGCAGATTTTTTTTTTTTTAACAGGTTGTTAGAAGCAAAAACCAAAATGCGTTATAGAAAACAAATGGTATCATTAAAGTCCAAGTCTATTTGATAGATTATTCTGCTGACTTGTATACTAAGAGGAGAACCATCTGGAATAAACTCTCAATTAATTCCTTTGTATTGGGTGTCAGCTTTTCCCTGCATGTTCATTGCCAGTTGAAGAGTGTTTGGATTCCTCCATGTTTCATTTGCAGCCTAATTGATGCTTTGTATGAATAAGGAATTGGATGTGGCGAGTACTTTACAAGGAAGATACAGCCCACAAAGAAATGCAGCAGCCCCAAGATAGGAAGAACATCAACTGTAACTCATACACGATCATTAAGTGACCTGAAGGTAGAAAAAAATTGGGGTTTGTGCCTTTTTTGTTTCTGTGTGATGCAGGTCATTGAGGCACAAGATTTAAATACCAGGATTTAATTTTTTTTTAAACCTCCAGGACAAAGCAACAGTGTTTGCATTTCGAACAACACACTTGAGAGTATTCAAAGAAGCAAAATAACAAACTTAATTTTTTTTCCCCCTCTTCCTGCTGTTACTGAATGCTCTCTAAATTGTTAGTCTTTCCTTTGTCACAGTGACCCTTAGTATTGAAAATCTTTTTAATACATCGTTCAGGTATTGCCTGCTTATATTTTTGTAATCTGCCTTTGAATCTGAGCTTTAAACAAAGCACGAGCTTCAACAAGTTCATTCCATTGTAGTGTGAAACTGAAACACTGAGCTTACCATAGTGTGGGAGGAGAAAACCTGTATTGGCCATTAAAGAAATGCTCTGGCCAGTAGGTTATCGGAGCTGCCTTTGCCCTCTGCCAGGGGATCGTGTGGATTCCGTTGGGAGAGTGAGGGCTTTACCTTACTTGCCACTAGAAGGCTTCCTTTGGCCTCATTAGTTTTTAACCTTCAGCCTATGGTTTTCTGAAACAAGTGCGTTCTTGGGCAGAGAAGGCTGCAAGGCCAGGGAACTGTCAGGGGCAAATGGATTACTGATTTTTAGTTGTTCCTTTAGGGCTCCTCCTCCTGTGTCATTGTGGGAAGTAACAGTGACAGAAGGGCTTATTTACAGGCGAAATCCAGGCGGCTGAGAAACAATCTTTGATCAGAAAGTGGAAAGAGCTGCCTTGCTACAGTGAAGATAATGAACATTTTGATACTTTGCTCATACAAAGACTGCCCCATGCCAGTCTCTCTTACAAGTGCAGTAATTTGAGAGCTTCGCTTTTATTTTTCAATAAATAGTTCTTTGTGACTTTTGGATTTAATTTGATACATGTGACGTCCTTGAGCCAGCGGTATAACGGGCAGCACAATATTCACCACTGACCAAGACACAGGAAAATCATTTAAACCCAAACACCTGTCTTAATTTACAGGGATTTAGTATTTTGCAGCTCTTGGGTTTGGATCCAGGGACTCTTTAATTCCTTTTTGTCTTCCTGATGTCATTTTATTTCATGTGACCTTCCTTGAAACTGGGAGGAACAGATCTACAGAACTACAAAGCTTGGGTGAGAACCTGTAAGATCAGTGGAGTCTGCGGTGCGGGTGGGTGTGATGCAGTTTCTCGTGCAGCTGCAGTGGGCATTTGGCTGGTGGGCACTGGAAGAAAAATTCTGCCAATTGTGGGTTTTCCCAGGAGGCAGGGTTTCAGAGATTCTGCTGATGGGAACCTGTGTAGTTACTTTTCAGTTCTTAGGGTAAAAGTGCACCACTAGGAACCTGAAGTTCCATGGTATGCCACGTGTCTGTAGTTTCCTAGCTGGGATTGGCATTCCTCTTGAAGCCTAATATGTATTTGGAATTTCCTTTGGCTCCAACAATCAGTACTTACTTGGACTAATAATACTGCTACTTTGATAAATACACCTCCACTTTGTTTTCACTCTTCTGCTTTTGAAGGTACCCAATTAGTTGAACAATATTATTGTCAGAAATAGCAAACTGGCATTCTTTTGAGCTTTGGCCCCAGAGATTGACATCTGCCTTCTGTCACGTAACTGCAAGTGATTAGTACAAAAGGACTTGTATGAATCTGAGTTTTAAACATGAAGGAGTGGTATTTTGATTGTCCGTATTGAAAAAGGTGACTTGAATGGTCAGAGTTGGAAGGGACCTTAAAGATCACTGAGTTCCAGCCCCTCTGCTATGGGCAGGGACACCTCCCACTGGAGCAGGTTGCTCCAAGCCCCATCCAGCCTGGCCTGACTGACTTCTTCAGTCTCAGCAATCTGCGGTCAAATCCGAAACCAACTGAAGGACAGATTTTTTTCCAGCTTGTTTACTGGACTGAAAAAAGCCTATCTAATTTTTGAGCTATTACTTCTGTGTCAAATCCAGTTGTGAACAATTTTTGTTACAATAGGTACTTATGTTTTTTGGCAAGTGTTCACCTTTGTGTAATTGCAACTAATACATCTTTAAAATTATTCCTTCAATTGAAATTTTTATTAAGTAAGCATTAAGGAGAGCATCCATCATGAAACAACCAAGGTGTCTTTAATCACCTAATTAAAACCTAATTTGTTAGTAAAAATTATTTCACAGATACTGTTCTGAAACCATTGGTTTTACTTGGCACACCGATGTGCCGCCTACCCCTGGCTCTTCAAAAAGAATTCTCTTGAGGTTTGTAGGGTTGGTTTGGTAGGAGGAGTGCGGTTGGTTGTTTTGGGGTTTAGTGGGATTTTTTTGTTATTTTGGGGTTTATTTGGGTTTTTTGGTTGCTCACTTTTTGTTTGGTGAAGACCAGAGCTGCATACTAGTAAATAGTATAGAAACTACATCTATGAAAACACTGCATCTATTTGTCCTTTCCTGTGATCTTAAAACAAGTTGGTGTGACCCATTAAAAAAAAAGCATTTGCCTCAATCTGGAGAGAACCCGAAACTAATCCCAACTGAAGTTTTTTAATCCCCTCAGTGCGTGGCAGGGATGTTTCACAGACCAGCAGTGTTAAGTAGTATTAGTCCATCTCTAAGGCCTGAGTAACAACACCTGCAACATACATGCCGCCGTTAGCAGCAAACTGCTCTTTCTCCCTGTTTGGTAAACTGTCTGTCTTCTAACTTCTTTTGAGCTGAATCAATGTCATTTTCCTTTGAATCTTGACTCTTTTTCAGCATTTTTCTTTTTTCTTTTTTTAACAGCCATGCAAATAATACATTCTAGTTACAATTACACTTCTTGTTTTCAATTATGAACATAAGAGAAGCTGATGAAAATGGTACTACAGCATTCTCAAGGTTGTAGTGTGTAATGCTGAGATGTCAATGTCTACATCAGGAAGAATGGGGAAAAAATACAACACTTTATAATTGCTTAAAATACATTAGAGTTGCTGTTAAGAGTGTGGAAATATCAAAATTGTTTATATGAAAACAAGAAAGCTGTGGTTTGAATTTGATTCCAAGAGAAACTGATTGCTTTAGACCTCTGAAAATCCAGTTAATATGGTTTGGTTAAACACTTGGGCTTTGGTGACTGTGTTTGACAATGATGACTGTAAAGAAAAAATATTTAAAATCCTCAGGAAGAAAGAAGAAAGTTGTGAACAATACTTATTTTTTCTTTTTTTTCTTTTTCCCCAAATGAGAAATAAAACCAATAGTATTTAATAAGTAATGCAGGGCAGTTTTAAATAATGTTTCCTAAAGAAAGACTCGTTTGACAGTGAGTAAATGCAGATCACATTCGAAGAAGCAATGTGTAATTCTTGGGCCTTTTACAATCTGTACTGAAGTGAGATTCCCCCGAGATGACTGTGTGCAGGTGCTCAGCAGCAGTGACCGAGACTCCCAGGAAACTGTGTCCTGTGAACAAAGGAAACTTTCAGAATGCCTGGTGTCTATTTTTATAAGCTGAAAATAATGTTAAAAAAACTATTGCCTTCAGTAGCCTCTTTACATAAGCTTCTGAAGACTATTTTTCTAAGATACCTTTGAGTAATTGTTTTACGTGTATGTAGAACCCTTGGAACTTGAACTTTGCTTTCTATGTTGGCTGAAAAAGTAACTGCTGTGTAGGATGGGAAAAGGTTCTGCCATTTCTGAAGAACAGGAAATAAAAATGTTAGGGGTAACTGTCAGCTCTTCGTTAGCCTCAAAGCAGAACTAGGCAGTTTACAGGGAGGACGCTACGTTTACCCTCATGAGTCACCTCAAAATTATAAAGGAAGAAACTCGTTTTGAAATTTAAAATAAAATAACTTTGGAACACTTGATTAAGCCTCAAACTACTTTTAATTGAGTGGGCCTAAACAGCTGGGTTTGTTTTGTTGGCTTTTTTTGCTTTTTAAATGAGCTAGATGTCACTCTATTTCAGCTCTCACTATTTCATTGATACATTAGGTGGAGAATATGCCTACTGTCTTGCAAGAGCTTTTAAAACTGATTACAGAGGAAATTACAGTTCAAGATTATGGAGATCTCTGTCAGTGCTAATCTGTGTTTTAAAAATTATCAGTTAGGGCTCAAATTTGATATCCTGGATTAGATCTGGGATGCAGCTAGCTGGCTTCCTTCCTCCCAGTCCTCAAGCAGTTGTGACTGTTGCGTTTAAGCACAGATGTCGTCTTTCCAGCTCCAGGGAAAGAAAGACTGAGAAGAGCACGTAGGGAGAACGGTGTTATCATCAACAACCTTGGCATCCAGGATAGCTGTAGAACAGTAGGAAAAGGAGACGTTCAGCCTTGCAGGGGGGAAAAAAGGCAGCAGGGACTTCTTGGCATCCTTTTGAGACAAGGACCATAAATAGTCCAGAACACCAGTACTTTTGTTGGAGAACGAGCAATTTTAGCAAGCAGAGAGTGGAAGTAAATGAGTGCTGAAGAGCATCTTGATCTGTTTGGGTTTTGAGGGGCTTTTCTGGGGTACTACATAAGATAGTATTAGAAAAGACTTTATGAAGTGAAAGAGGGTTTTCACTTCATTATGGAGAAGAGGAGAAACAAGTATTGATAGTAGATGTTTCTGAGCTAAATATGATGGATTTTAACAAACCAGTTATACTTAGGATATACAGGACTGGTGAAGCTTATTCCTCCAATCATAAAGCAGCAGGAAAAGTTTGATTAATATATCCTAAGCTGAATTGCGACTCTTGTAACTTACCGCCTTATCTGAAGGAGAATTTTCATCGACATACGTTGTTTTGCATTGCTCTTTCCTCTATAAATCACTGTAACAGAATTCAGAAATTAAGACGATTTCAGTTACGGAAAAGCAACTGTCTTGAGCAATATTCCATTTCAGTGGCTGCTTTTGAAGTTTCTAGCAGTTTACACAGTTAAATAAAGCACAAGTCTATCCTGTTGAAACCCCAGAAGAAATAAGCGTAGGCTGAGGTAAGATGCTTTTTTTACATAACAAATCAGAAGTGCAGCCTAGATTAATTTGTAATGAGATATGGCAAGGCTATAAAAGATAAGCCTGACTTCTATTATGGGCTATCAGATAAATAGCAGATGTTGTGCCAGTGTAGAACGCATGATGGTGTCCACAACACAATACATTTAAGAATTTTTTTAAAAATTATATGTTATATGGTGGGGGGGTATGTGAGACAAACCTACATAACATTGACATGGGCCCTGACTATCAAATATTATTTGCATCTTATTTGGAGTAACACGATGCTATCGTTTCATATGAGGAGAGGCTGAAGGACAGGACGTGTTTAGTTTGGAGAAGAGGAGGCTGAGAGGAGACCTTGTTGCCCTCTACGGCTACCTGAAAGGAGGTTGTAGAGAGGTGGATGTTGGCCCCTCCTCACAAGTGAATAATGACAGGATCAGAGGAAAGGGTCTGAAGTTGTAGCAGGGGAGGTTTAGACTAGATATTAGGAAGAATTATTTTACTGAAAGAGTGGTCAGGCACTGGAACAGCCTGCCCAGGGAGGTGCTTGAGCCCCCATCCCTGGAGGTATTTAAGAAACGTGTAGATGTGACACTTCAGGGCATGTTCCAGTGACTGAGATTGTAGGGGGTTTTGTGTGTGTGTGGTTGGACTCGGTGATCTCAGAGGTCCTTTCCAACTATGATGATTCTGTGATTTGGAATGAATGTACTGTATACTCTTACCTATTCCAACAGAGCTTCCAGAACAGGTTACTGAAACAACATGAAACAGCAGTATCAACATTAGGTGTCAGGTTGTAAGCCAGAAAATATTAGTAGTCTGTAGAATGTAGCCCATGCTGTACAACTGTGCTACCCCACCAGATAGCACTAGTCTTATAATGGATTAAATTTACGCCCTAGGAAAGGAATCTCAAGGACATTACTACTGCCTTAAACAATTTTTACTTTAAAACTGTGCTTAGGAATGGCTCATGGAAGTTCTCGATTTGTTTCCTTATTAAAAAACAGTAATTCTATGAAACGAATTAGAAAACAAAACATAAATCCTCATTTATTTGCTTCTGTGTTCTAACCACTACTAACTTTCCAACTGAAAATTGACTTCTCTGTATTCACCAGCTTATGGGTCAGTTGAGTCAGTCACCTGGGTAGATGAGTATGCTCTGTCCCAAAATGCTCCTGTGAAGTTTCCATCACAGATATTGCAAGACAGCGCCCACAAAGTTTACTCTGGAGTCAACACTAGAATAGAAAAGTTCTATTCCATGACACGTTTACTCACATAACTTTGGATTACATGTAAATATCTAGCATGCATGCAGAAAAAGACATCATTCAAAGAAATTTAAGTTTTACCTGAATATATTTTTTTTAGGACAAAATGCAAGCTTCGGCCCCTTATCAGTAACTGGAGTTACTACTACTGTGTAGACATCCCCACAAGGTATCTCAGTGATACTGCAGTGACTCAGGCCTGAGCTAGGGGTGCAGGTGAAATTGCCTTTTGAGCCATGTAAATCAGTATTGTAATTTATTTTTTCATCAGAAGCTTGCCAGTATACCCTGATACCATTATTGCTGAGTCTAGAGAGCTTCACCCCAGAAGGGCAACAAGCATCTAATAAAATGAGAAACATTAATAAGCAAATTTTGTGAACCCACAGTAGATTACACATTCTTAGAGTGCATTTTAAACCAGATTACATGATTACTATCACACTAGATAACAGAATTTCAATAAGAAATTATTATTTCACAGCCAAAATAATTTAACTAGGAAAGAAAATGTCCTACTAGATTTATCTTATGGAGCTGGAATTCCACCACTGTTTTATACGCTGGAATATTGTTGCTCTCTCCTGACTGCAGAGGCATTAGGGTTACCCTAGTGTGCCCAGAATCCTTGCATGGTCTCTAAGATTTAATTATGCCATAACATAATTTAAATTAAAAAATTGGTTCTGGAGCAGTGTTGCCAGAACTTCTTTATATGGCCACCTGATCACTGTTACAAGAACAGGGTTTGAATGGCATATGCAAATAATTGAAACTACATTTATTTGAGAACCACAAGTGAATTAACTATTTCAGCTGCACTATTTGTATGAGAGGAACGCTACACAAAGTAAGTTGTATATTGACTCTTTTTCTTCCCAGTTGCATTTACAATTTACATCCTGGAAGAGTATCCTTGATACATGCAACTGGGTGTCAAACCCGTTTCGCTGACTGCTTTCAGAGACACTGCGTAGTCGGTGCCGCATCCCAGGAGACAATAGTTTTGAAGAGTGTGACACTTTGCCTGTCCTTTAGGAGACTCCAGCATCATTACATATGTCTGTGCACCCATCCCAACAGACCAGCTGATATTTGTTACAGACTGTGTCACTTGAGTTAGCATCAGCTCATTAGGGCAACGAGGAGCTTAAAAAGAACAAAAAGTAGAGAAGTCAATTCTGGTTTGTACTTGGAAAATATAAGGTATTTTTGGGATTGCAACCAGAATAGTACCTGATCGAGAGCAAAGGAATGAAGACGTGGACACTTTTCAGGCAAATAGTAGCATGCTGAAAAAATACTTGACTATTCTGGCAAGCTTCTAATAAACAAAATGTCAATATAAGATCAATTTGTCTATAACAGTAAGATATAACCCTGGAATTATTATAAGACGATTGTTCACCAAGATACTACAAATAACTAAAAATTTGTCATCAGAATATCAGGGTACATCCATATTTAATTTAATTAAACAGGGTCCACCTCTGCCCCTCAAGTCATATAGCTCAGTCCAGCACTGTCTCTGTTTCAAGTGTCTTCCTCCACAGTGTGAAATAACTGCGGCCAAGTGTGCATTAATCTTTGAACTGTGCCTGGGGATCGTCTGGGGCAGTGGCACAGGACAAAACTCTGCTAGCAAATTAACATCAGGAATGGTGGGTAGGATGTGCTTCAATCTGTTCTTCACACTAGTTGTTGACATGGACATCACCACACTGCCTCTCACAGTAATATTAAAAGTCAAAATGCTGACAAGGAAGTTATGCATTAAGTTAGTGGATTATGTTAATATATGTTAATTAGCCATGCCAGATGATAACTGGTTGTATTGCAGCTTCTCAGTATGAAGCAAGTGCCAAGTGATCCTTCCTTCTCACACACACAAAGATACATACATTTAAACAGCAATAGACAGTATAATACGCACACAAAGAGTAATTTAATAAATCCCCCAAAACATAGAGACGTAGAACTATTTTAATATTATGCTGCTAAATATTTTCCACTATATACACTTCCCACATACCTGCCTCTAAGGGGACACTGTAGCTTGGTAAGCTCTGTCCTACTGGTGATCTTACTATAGCACTAACAGAGAAAACTAATCCACAGGGAAGATTAATTAGAGTACAGGAATTTCCAGAGCTTGTGCAATGCCAAAGTCCAGCCCCTCCTCTAGCAGTGACAATATAGTTAGCTTCTTTGTTGTTAGATTGCCAATGAACACTGATTACAGATAAAGCCTCCTTTGAGATATTTTTAATTTCAGGACTGCAGGGAGCTGAAATATTTAACATTAACAGTATTTAAACACATTGTTTATGCATACTATACAAGTTACACACAAAAACTAAATTCCAGTTAGAACTGAAAAATGTTGCGGCTATGTAGAACATCTGGAAGACTGATCAAGACTGACTTTATAACTCTTCTGTCACAGCACAGGAAGGCTCGAACGCTCAATATGAGGTAACAGCAAGCTTCAAACTTTATTCGAACCAACCAACATATTTATACACCAACTTCTTAATGCCCTAATACATATTCTGTAATACAAGTATTTGATTGGATAAGCTTCAGGTCAACTCCACCCCTATAACCTCTTACTAAGTGACTAGTACCTTCTTTCTATATTCCATTCTAGCCAGCAACCTACTTGTTTGTTTGTCCTTTACCTCCACAAAGTCACAGTGTCTTTGAAGCTGACTGGACCCTGCCAACTGTTGCTGGCTAAACTGAGTCCTGCAACTTCCAAGATCCACCTGTGACATGTCTACACGTCCTTTCTCTGTTAACCATTTCTCCACACTCTTCTGAACACATAGCAGATCAAGCAAAACTTAATCAGATTTAAGACTGCATTGCTTTGAGAGCACGTTTTCTTCGAGCTGGCCAAACAGAAAAAATCACCCATGTGTATGCCTGTGAAGGTCAGGCTAGAAAACCGCCTGGAGGATGTGTAGAGAGATGTTGCTGAAGATAGCCACCTTCTGTGAGAATGGAAGTGCTCCTCCTATTTGGCAAAACAGCTCAGACACTAGCCCTGTAAATACA
>VXBW01003802.1:146256-233610 GCA_013400375.1 Thinocorus orbignyianus
AAAAGCTGCTTCTCATTCTCCTCCTGCTTCTCCTTCTCCTGCTTCTGTTTCTACTTTTAGCATACAATTGAGACTTAAGTACTCAACGCCACAGAAAAACTACTTTGGGAAAGTGTAAGATCCTTAAATGTTTACTCCTCCTGAGAATTTAGGACTTGTGGCAGAACTGACAACGTAAGGATTTTGCAAACAAAACCAGAGAGGAATTGTAAATCTGATTTTCATAAACTTGGATTCATCAGAAGCTTTCAATCCAAATCTGGCTTTAGGTCCCTGCTTATAGTGTATTTTTTAAGACTTCCAGTATTATTATTTTTTTAATCAGTTGCAGTAATTTAGCAACTGATTAGTAATTTAGAGCAACTGCTCTTCATCCATTACCTGCTCCAGCGCCTAAGTAATTATTTCTTCTGCTAACGGACAACCTGAATGGTCACCCTACCTGTCGCCACGCTCTCAGACCCGCAGGACGCGTTGCTGCCCCTGGCCTCGCCGACAGAAGAGATGGTGTCGCAGCGCAGAGCCGACAGGGTGCAGGAGGCGGCGGTGCCGTTGCAGAGCACCTCGCCGCCGCCACCCACCGCCCGGGTCCCGTACAGCTCAGCACCGCGGACCAGAGCCCAGGTGACGCGCAGGGTGTCGCCCGACACCGCCGCCGCCCTGATGTGGCCGGGGCAGCAGGGAGCTGGGAACAGGAAAGAGGGGAACTTGAACAATTGCACACATCCTGGATTTAAAACTTCAAAGTGTCTAGAAGCTAGATAACTCTAACAACGTTCTCCACTTTTTTTTTTATTATTATTTTTTTTCCATTTTTCAACTACAAAAAATGCCTATCAGGAAGTTTAAGACTTTGGTACACTCCTCCTAAGGCAACAGAAAAAAACACAGGACTAGAATTCAAATGTTGTGCCAGGACTGTGTCTTATTATAATCATGGAATGGTTTGGGTTGGAAGGGATATTAAAGACGATCTAGCTCCAACCCCCCTGCCCTGGGCAGGGACACCTCCCATGAGAGCAGGTTGCTCAAATCCCCATCCAACCTGACCTTGAATGTTTCCAGGGATGGGGCATCCACAGCTTCTCTGGGCAACCTGCTTCAGTGTCTCACAGTAAAGAATTTCTTCCTACTACCTAATCTAAATCTCCCCCCTTTCAGTTTAAAACCATTACCCATTGTCCTATCACTACACTCCCTGACAAAAAGAAAGTTCCTCTTTGCATTTTCCGTAGACCACCCTTACGTACTGGAAGGCCGCTGTAAGGTTTCCCTGAAGCCTTCTCTTCTCCAGGCTGAACAGCCCCAACTTTCTCAAGCCTGTCCTCATAGGAGAGGTGCTCCAACCCTCTGATCATCTTGTGGTGTTCCTGTGGACTAATTCCAACAGGTCCATGTCCTTCCTGTGCTGGGGGTTTCAGAGCTGGACACAGTACTCCAGGTAGAGGACATTCATATGTCCTTACCTGATGTTTGTGAATCGTTAAACTATTTTCATGTTTGTAAGTGTGCTGTTGCACTTGACTACACAAGTTAAATTCAACTACAATGTGAAGTGGCTCTTTTCTGCCAACCTTTGTGTGCTTTGCCCAAAATTGAATAAAAATAGAAGTTTAAACCATTATCTTCCAATAAAAATGTCCAATCAGCTCTATTATAAACACAGTTAAAGGATCCAAAATGAATTTGCAACAATACATTGCTACTTACCAGTAGTGTAATTGAATACATCACCTAAAGGACTCTGCCCGGCCTTATTATATGCAAAGACACTAATGAAATAAGTGAAGCCACAGTCCGACTGGAAATAGCATGGAGTATGTGATGTGTTGCAGTGCACTTCCAGACCATCATCACTCTTCACAAACACCACATAATAATGACCAAAATTGACATTAGACCATGATACCAACAAGTAGCCAGGTTCATCCTCTTCAATTGATATATTTACTGGTGCGCAAGGAACTGAAAAAAAGCACTAAAAAAAAAAAAAAAGGAAAAAAATTTTGTAACAGGATATTTTTATTGAAGTTATAGTTTTGGAGAATAAAGGAAAATCAGGAATATACAGAATTATTCTGCACAGTTGGGACAGTTGTTCTGTCTTACTCAAGAAATCCGCAATTTATCTGCCTTTACAGAAGATGCTACTTACATTTAGATGAAAAGTGAGTATGATTTTTACAGAACAAGACAGATGCTACCTTTATGTTTCACAGAAAATAAATCTATTTAAGGAGCCCCAGTGAACATAAACAGTGGTACCAGGCAGTATTTCAAAAGGAACTGGCACAGTCTATGTTCACAAACACAGTTTTGGATGACAATCGGAATATCAGCCTGAACAGCAG
The DNA here is from genome assembly GCA_013400375.1 of Thinocorus orbignyianus. Lineage (NCBI taxonomy): Eukaryota > Metazoa > Chordata > Aves > Ciconiiformes > Thinocoridae > Thinocorus > Thinocorus orbignyianus. The sequence continues at coordinate 148,608 of VXBW01003802.1, forward strand.
TTGGCATACAAAAGCCTTTGTGTGAAAATCTTTTATATAATGGTATGAAACTCACTGTGTCTGAATAGAGCTGTCCTTTGCTCAGGTTCCTTTTCTGGTGGCATCCCAAAATGTCACAATTAACTGCAAACTCTATGGCTTTTGCTTAAATAACATTTACTTTCTTTCCAGTTCAAAACGTTTAGCTTGCTGCTATTAGAATGAACAGACATGATTTGGCTGAAACAATGTTGGTTGAAAACTCGTCTCTTGCTTCAGGCTTTCTCGTCCCGTTAGATCCACCTCTGAGCTGCTCACAATCCCTATCAATAAGAAGTCAATATGTTCAGTAATCAGGGTTTTCAGACTAGAATCAGCTTTTGTAAATCAAGTCCATATATTGCACGGCTGCAAAAGGCTCACTAGAAGGGAAAACAAAAGATAAAATGAAGGTCCTCTTGACCTAAAATTAAGAAAAGGAATTAAAAAGTATTTGGGACTTAAGTATGAGCTTTGAGGCAAATTTATTTATAGCAAGGCAGCCAATTTGGGATTTCAGAGACCCTAGTAAGTATGTTTACATAGATTCTTCTTCAATATCCATCAATGACTTAGATGCCAGAAGTCCTTTTGTGAATGAAACAAAAGTACTGTTATCAGTTATCAATACTGAAAAATGTGTATAGCTCCACATCTACATTTGTAATGAAAGGGGGGCTGATCTGGAAAACTGTAGACTGAGCAAGCTCTGCATGGTGGGTCAGGGAAACAGATATATTAAAAGAAAGCAAAGGGGGAAAGGAGCTAATCATGCTAATATTGAACTCAGCAGGAGAACCAGCCAAAGGCTTCAACGGGAACCGCAGCTATTTCCCACCAGTGCAATGAAACAAGGGTAAAATCCCAGTCCTACTACAATCCCAGTCTCCTATAATTTTCCAGTCAATTGAACTTATACTTCACCAAGTTTTTCTTACTCACCTGTTGACTGCATAATCTGTGTTTCTGCAAGAACAAATCCGTTCTTGTCAATGGCTTCTGCTTGTATAGCATAAACAGTGTTGGGAACTAAGGAAGTCAGAGTTCCTTTAAGTGTAACATCACTAAAACGAGCCAGTAATGAACGGCCTACAGTATTCACAGCTGTAGCTGTGACTCGGTAAGAAGAGGCTCCTGAAAACTCGAGCCATCTGAGATAAACGTTTCGTGATGTCACATCATATATAGACGTAGAGAAACCTAAAAAAAAAAAAAATCATTGTCAAAAAATACCATTTAATTCATTCCTGAATTTAGCCAAGTCTTGAAAATAAGATTGTTCAGAGCATCTACATGACCTAATTTTCAGATGGTAAGCATTCCACTGAACTTGGGAGTGCTATTTTCCTTGTTCATGTGTAATCCATCAATTATTATAATAACTGCTGCTTGCTCTCATAATATCATGTTGTGATGATGGCTATTTTTCCTAAAACCCCCATGTGCTATAGTATAATTATTTTAAAAAATACTAAGTTTTATCCGTATGTGAATATACAACCAGTGTCAGCGGTATCCCACACAGAAATAGGATCAAATGCTTGTTTTGCAAATCATGAAAAGAACATGCTACAGTTAAGTGTCTGGATACCGCAATAACATGTTTGCAATGACTAAGCATTTAAGACTCTTGACAGTTTAGTATATGCAGGAACGTGTACTATATCACCAGAGAATGAATTCTGAGAGCATTTCTTGTAATCTTGCATTCCTCATATTTTAAACTAGTCAGTATTGAAATTTAAGGCAGAAAATAAAATATGAGATTGAAGAAAGTATGAAATGTTGTAGAACACCAGAAATATTTGCACTTAGGAGATCATGCTGCCTCTCAGGTGTTTTGGGGGGGTTTCTGGGGTGTGGGTGGTTTTTTTTTGTTTGGCTTTTTCATATTATGAAAAGAAACAACAATTAATTGGGTGCAAATATGGGACAATTTGGATACCATTTGTAGGACAGTTGTGTCAGTAATGGACAGCACAATTTGTCCAGCGGAGTGTTCTCCCTGGTTCACACTAGCATCAAGCCATAAGTGGTCTGTCAGACTCTTTGTGCAAGTGTCCAACAGAACTGGGATTTGTAAAAATGAGGTTTAAAATCTATAAAGATACCAGCATAGATTTTTAAAAACTCAAACTTGAAAACAACTTTTGCTTATAAAGCTGCTACAACTTACAGAGTGTTTTATTAGAAATCACATGTGTGTTTTCTCTTCAGACCCATTCAAAAATAAGCAAGCAAAACCAAAATACCATTTTGAAGATTTACCTGTGTTAGCTGAAAAGATCTGAAATGGAAGGTGTAAAAAAAATTAGAAATACAAACCAAAATATTTTCTTTGGAAAATTAAAAAACAAATAACGTTAGTAACAACAACTTAAAATACTACATTTTAAAACCACATTTTACTGGTATGATGTATTTGCTCAGATTCTTTTAGCATGGAAAGTTTATGCACCAAATGAGACTGGGTTATGCAGATTGTACTACTTCATTTTCCTCTCTGAATCTGCCTATCAATCCAGTTTTCAGTTGTTGACAGCCTTCGAAAGACCCTTGGTCCTAATATACTATTTTATTTTTCACTCACTTGTAAACACTGCAAAAGTGTAATAGTAACAAGACATGAATGTAGAAGTGGGTGTCAGATACCCTAAATTTTAGCTTACTTTTACAAAGAGTATAGTATCATTCATGACAAGTTTTAAAGCAAATGAGTTAGGTGCACTCACCGTTTTTAGGCAGCTGAAAAGCAGTCCAATAATTATTAATGATTTACTTTTTGCACCACGCATCTTGTCAGAACTTTGTTCCAGCCTCTGCAGGGGGATGAGCTCGGGCTGCTGCCTGCTGTCACCAGTAATATTTTTCAGTGGTGCTGTCACCATAGGTTTACTCCTTGGGACAAGAGAAGGTGGAGGTTGCATGGGGAAGGCACCAGAGCCTGCCAGCCCTCACCAATGTCATGGTGAAACGAGTCCCACAGCTGCCAACTTTTAGGCAGGCAGGGGGTGGTGGTTTTTCCCCTTCTCTTACAGGATGCGGATTCTGCATTGCTTGTATGAGATTCATAATGTAACTAAGCCAAACGAAATTCAGAATTTGCTGTTCAGCTTCTTATCTATTGCCGGTTTTGTCTGCTTAGAAAGAATTATTTTTTTTTTCCTGTCAGGAATGATGCCTTTGCCCTACTGCCATTCCACTGGAACGCTGCCCTACTGACTGGGAAACACTCCTTCTCATGTTGAGCGTTGTGGAAAGAGAAATTTTTCTCTCATTTTTTGCAGTTCGTACCAGCTGCTGGCTCCCCTTTGACAATGCGCCTTTATGCCTTTGAACTGTAACTTCTGACAGACGGTTTCAGGTGTGAGGGGACGGTACCTTCCTACGAACCCACGGTGCTTCCTTCGATGGCTTACACGACCTCAGCAGGGAACCTGGGGGCTCTTTTTTTGAGGGAGCCAGGGTGACGAGGGGAGTTTGACAACCGACGAGACCCGGGTCCACGGCAGATTTCGCGGCGGCCTCGGCGGCTGTTCCCCACACAGAGCCCGCCTCAGGACTCAGCCCCCACCGCCCTGGGCTCCGCCGAGCAACGGGATGCTCCTACCTCAAGGGACGAGCCCTGGTCAGCGGGGGCTTCCCCAGCGGGAATTTCAGACCCCATCGCGGCCCTCGGGCTGAAGCAGCCGGTGGCAGCCCGCCCCGCAGAGTAGGAGGCCGGGCGCTCCGCCTCCGCCGCCGCTGAAGAGGGCTTGGCGGGGCCGGGCCGGGCCGGGCAAGCAAGCAAGATGGCGCCGGTGGCGCGGGGGCTGAAGAGCTTGGTGTGGCAGAGTGAGTGCGGGGTGCTGTTCCGCACCCCCTTCTCGCTGCGCCCGGGGCTGGGGAGCGGGCGGGGGCCGGGGCCGGTTGGCTGGGAGCGTTCACCGCCGCGTTGGGGCCGCGGTTCCTCCTGGCGCGGCCGGAGGCGCCTGAGGAGCCGTTCTGCGCGTCGGGGCTGAGACGGGTGGGGGAGCCGGGCTCTGTGAGGCGCCCCGTGCGCGGTGGAAGCTGGGGGTGGTTGCTCCTTCCCGGCTTCTCGGGTGGAGGGAGGAGACCACGCCGGCTTGTGGCGGTACTGCGGGTGCCTGCACCTGGACGGAAAGGTTTTGCCTTCTTCCGAGACAAGGGTGAACTTTAGGGGATGTGGCCAGCCGTGCCAGCTCTTGGAGAGGTTAAATGAAGTCAGCACTTTAAGGACTTCCCTGTTGCTTCCGAAGTGGCAGCTCTGGAGAGCGCTGCCGGCCTCGGCGGGGGCTCCACGGTTGCCTGTGAGAAAGCGGCGCTGCCGGCTCTGCGCTGGGCTTTCAGCAGGAAAAAGGGGAAGGTGTCCCCAGGTACTTGCATAAATGAACAGCAGGTTTTTATGGCTGTGTTCAGGAACAGGTTTTGCCAGTGTTTGGTACGGAAAATGAAGTTGTAACCACACTGCGTCGTAGTGGGGTAGGAGGGCGGAGAGTATTTCGAGTACGCCGAGACCTTTGGGGAAGCATTAGTAGCCACCTCACTCCAGACTTAATTGTACTGAGGCTGTGACTCCGGGAGCACCTCAGCCAGCCCAGTGACTGTCTGTCACTGAAATGGGAAGGTCCTGCTGCCTCGTCTGTGTTTTCCTTCTCTGCTCCCACCTGCAAGCTCCAGTCTGCTTGCTTGTGTTGCTGGAAAAGAAAATAGAAAAAAGGGGAGAAGGAGAAAAGCAGACTGTTCCTGTGGTGTTCAGTCCTTGATTGCTGGTATCTGTACCCTGCTTGCTTGAGTTAAGTACCTTTGTTTATGACTTGATCTTTAGAAATCCCTACTTTTGCTTCTTTGCTTATCATGTCTTGCTTTGTTAAGTCATTTGTGCTTTTGACAGTGAAGTGATTGATTTGTCCTGAGGGGTTTTGTAGAAGACTTGGACCTTACAGAATGACAGAATAGTGGGGGTTGGACAGGACCCCTGGAAATCACTTAGTCCAACCTTCCTGCCAAAGCAGATTCATCTAGAGCACATCGCACAGGACAGTGTTTAGGCAGGTTTTTAATATCTCCAGAGGAGATTCCACAGCCCCTCTGGGCAGCCTGTTCCAATGTTCTGTCACCCAAAAACTAAAGAAGCTTTTCTGTGTGTTCAGACAGAACTTCCAGTGTTCCAGCTTGTGTCTGTTCCCCCTTGTCCTGTTCCTGGACATCAGTGAAAAGAGTCTGGCTCCATCCTCTTGACACTCACCCTTTAGTTATTTATAAGCATTGGTGATATCCCCTCGCAGTCTTCTCTTCTCCAGGCCAAACAGACCCAAGCTCCTCAGCCTTTCCTCCTAAGAGAGTTGCTCCAGTCCCTTAATCATCTTTGTAGCCCTCTGCTAGACTTTCTTCAGTAGTTTCTTGTCTTTCTTGAACTGGTAGCCCAGAACTGTATTCCAGATGTGGCCTCACCGGGGCAGAGTAGAGGGGGAGGATAACCCCCTTAACCTGCTGGCCACACTCTTCTTAGCACACCCCAGGAGACCATTGGCCTGTGTGGCCACAAGGGCACATTGCTGGCTCGTGGTTATTCTGTTGTCCCTCAGGACTCATACGTCCCTCTCTGCAGAGCTGCTTTCCAGCCGGTCAGCCCCTAACCTGTGCTGGTGCACAGGGTTATTTCTGCCCTGCTGTAGAACCCTACGCTTGCCCTTGTTGAAGTTAATTAGGTTACTCTCTGCCCAGTGCTCTGGCTTGTCCGGACATAACTGAATGGCAGCACAGCCTACTGGTGTGTCAGCCGTTCCTCCCAGTTTTATGTCATCAGCAGAGTTGCTGAGAGTACACGCTGTCCTCTCATCCAGATTGTTGATGAATATGTTGAACAAAACTGGGCCCAGTACTGACCCTGGGGGAGCTCCACTAGTTACAGGCCTGCAACTGGGCTCTGCACCATTGATTACAACCCTCCGAGCTCTGCCACTCAGCTGGTTCTCAATCCACCTCACTGTCTGCTCAATCTAACCCACGCTTCTTAATCTTACCTATGAGGATGTTATGGGGGACGGTGTCAAAAGCCTTGCTGAAATCGAGGTTGACAACATTCGCTGCTGCCTTCCCCTCATCTGGCCAACCAGTCTTGCTGATGGCTATCAGATTGGTCAAGTGTGATAGCCATAAAAGGGGGCAACCTGATCAAAGTGCTAGTGGACTACATTGGAGTGGACTTCTGAAAACAGTATTGCCAGTGTGGACAAAACCATGAGGAAGAAAGGCTGGAGTGATGATGAAGCAGTGTGAATAATAAAATACTTATATTGCAGACTTTGTGAAAAAGGAAGCTGCTTCTGAAAGAATGCTTTGTTAGATAACTGGTTACTCTTATCTTTCCAAAACTACAACAACAATGGGAATTGATGATGTTTTAGGCATCATCTGGCACTTTGTTTATGGATAATTCAAGGCCATGAGCTGCTAGTTTCTAATGTTTCAGCAAACATGGGGGTTTCAAGTCTGGTTTGTCTGAGAATAATTTGTCAGTGATGCAGGTGCTTCATGTAGCAGCTTGCTGCCAGTGCGTATCTGATTCCTGTTCTTCGAACAAGCAAAGAAGTTGTGCCTGTGTTGCGTGTACAAAGAGTGTTTTACCTGTGTGCTGGTATGGTGGTGTTAAAACCCCTCCTTTTTGTTTTGGTAGCCTGTGCTGTAAGGTGCAATTCCACACACTTCTGCATTGGTTCAGCCTAAAAAGGTTATTTCACCAAAGTTTGTTGTTAGTTAAGATCACACTCTTTGGGGATGGGGGAAGCTGTACTTGAGAGGCAGTAGTTCCTGGGGATAAAATTAACTAGATACTGTATCTGTATGTGTATCTCTAAATAGGTTATTTCCACAAGAAAGTAAATCTTTAAATTTTTTTTTCAACTTTAAAGTGTGTTATCGACTTAAATAATGAGATTCTAGCCTAGCCATAGGTATCTATATTAGTTTTTAAAAATGATTCAGCAGTTCTGCAACTTTATTTTCCAGGGGACTTTCTTATGGTGAAAGCTCTTCTAGTCCTTTCTTCAGGAAGTGTGTTATAAATGAACCATTAACTATGTCAAGGTGTGGTTTGCTTCCCCCCCCCCCCCCCCNCTGTTCTTTTAGGGTTGTGTATAGTTCTTATCTGAATTGGGAAATAAAAGTAGATGAAAAAAATGCCTTAAACTAATTGAATGTAGTCAGAGAAGACAAAATTAAGTAAGGTAGTTAGGATGCATGGCTGGTATGAAATTTCTGAGAAGGAAATGAAAGCTTAGAGAAAAATGGAGCACTTATGTTCATACCCAGGTTTATGATTGGTTTTGATGCATTCAAAATGCTTACTGGAGACAAATGAGATTATTTCAAGCACCTGTAAACCAGTGTAGGTCAGTTATTTGGGTAGAGCAGCTGCAGGTCGAGGACAAAACAAATACCAGTTGGAGTTTTGCAGGGGCAAGTACATGTATCTGGTACACTGATAGCCTGGAATAAAATACCATGTTGTGATGGGAGAAAGCTGACTTCTGTTTTTAATTACAGAAATTAAGTTCAAGGCACAACTGGATTATGTATTTGTATGTTCTGGTTTATTTATAGGCAAGTAAGTTAAGGTATTGTAGAAAAAATATAATTGTGATTTTTGGACAAGGCTCTCAGATGCTCAATTTGTTAAGAAGAACTCTGTAATGGTGAGGACTAATTTCTTGGGACAAGTGTTCTCAGAAAATAAGAAGGCTCATTAAATTTTCATAAGGCTAAAGATTTCTTCTTAAACTTGTATGTAGCCCTAGAAAAAATGTATGTAACAAATACACAGTATAAGTGTGACAGGAAAAAATGTGCCTGTATTACATCCTGGATTCAGATATTACCAACAAATACATCTTGATAGCAGCTATGGAGTGATGAGCATTGTGCAATTTTACATAGAGTGTATCCAAAGAAGTCGCGGGAGCCTCTACACCAGGCAAAGCAGACCTAGAACTTGTTGAGAACTGTGGATTGTGATGTTGAATAGGAAACAAACCAGAGAGCAAGCTTGAACAGTGATAATGGATTTCGGGTGTTGTATAACGAGAGAAAGATTCAGGAGAACTCAGTTCAAGTTCTGTTGTTTGGCAGCCTAAATAAAATGCACCAATTGCGTCCCCTCTTGAACCATGTGCTTTTTACTTCAATGGCTTTTAGAACAGTGTTTTTGTCAGTTTATTAGATGAGTGTAAGGTTTTTAGGTTGCTATGAACAGTATCAGTGCTGCAAAAAGTAACTTGAACATATTGGAAAGTTAAAGCACTAATCTTTCAAAATAAACTTCTTATGTGAGTGTGAAAGAGTCTGTGTGGGACATCTTTGTAAAATAGAACTATGAGAAGCATGAAGTGTGACAACTTGAGAGTGTTGTGTGCTATGCAGCATTAGAGTGGTGAAGTTGAAATGAAATGAAGGCTGGATGAGCTGGTAGGTTGCTCTGCTGAAGTAACTGCTGAATTCTGAGGCACTGGGAGTTTGAGGTAGAGATGGAGCACCTTGCAATAGGATCATGCCGAAGGGGCTTGGACATAAGTGAATATATTAAGATCTATAAATGTTGAAGAAAGAGGTGTACTTTTTGCTGTGTATGCATCTACTATTCTGAAACGTCTTACAGTTCTTTCACTTGGCAGTCATCACAAAATGTGTGTTGAATTTGCTCATTTATTTTTGAGGCTTCTGTTCCTATTACTATCATTTTTTAATTTTGGAGAAAAAGGTCCAGTAATTTTAATAGAATTCGTCATCAGCTTAATTTGAAATTTTGTTCTCTGGGAGAAGAGAACAGAATAATCAGACCTCTTTATTCCTATGTTTATGAATACCAGGTTTAAAACAGTCCTGAAATCTTCTGACTTTTAATGAATACATACCACTGCTGTGAGAGAGATCTGCGTTAACCAGATGACACCACTCCTGAAAGTTGCAGCTCATAGTTCTGGTGATCTTTAAAACCTGTGGGTTGTAACTAGATATTGACTCTTATTGCTGAATCTTGTTCAAGCTTTTATAATTGACATGTTTCCTAAGGTTGACAAAATAGGAAAAGATAATGGATACCTTATTTAATGTAACTTTAAATTCCTGGAAGAACTAGCTTATTCTGGAATTTTCGAGAACCAAGAAGGATATCTGAAGTTAGCATATATTTTAAAATAGGTCTGTTTGTGACTGTGTTAAACTGTCTTATCTTAAGGAGTAGCTTAAATTTTTTTGCGTGTGCATAATCCATTCAGTGGAAGAGGTCACTAAAAAAATAGAAACAAAATGAAATATTTATAATAATTTAGATTGTGGTTTGTTTTTTTTTTTTTTTTTTAATGGAGCTGCTTAATACTGGCAAAAATGAAAAATTATGTACATCTTTCTGAAACAGGCAGGGACAGTTTGTAGCTAAGAACTCTGTAGAGGTGTTGGTCAGTGGTTTGGGGTTTTTTTGTTCCTCCATTTTAGGTCTCTAAACATATAAGTGTAAATGTATTAATTATTTTTTTTCAGTAACAATTTGATTCCTCTAACTGATAAACTGTCTATCTGTGTTTCTTCTTGCAGAGCTAAAATCATTAGTATTTGATGACTGCAGGAAAGAGGAAGAGTGGAAGGTATAGTCTTGATAAAATTTTTGCAAGAATGTTACACATTACTTGTTCAAGTGATTCTATCACACACACAAATGTATCATTTAGTGGCTGTCACTTTCACTTAAAATTGTGTTCTATCCAAGGAATGGATTTTAGTTCTGTTAACTCTCTGTGTAATACATAATGAAATATACTAAGAACAGATGGTTAGTTATCTCAGTTCTTCTTCAAGTTTTGAAAAAAAATTCGAAACTATTTCTGTTCATCTTCAATTTTCTTTTGAAAGACTTGTACTTGATTTATTTCAAAAATTATACTGCTGTGTTACTCATGTGGAGTAGGATTCAGTAGTATGAGACCTGCTAGAGCAGCTTCAGCTGTAAAACAGTTTTAGAATAAGTACGGTTGTATTTAAGCAGGCCATGGGTTAAATTAGGAATTCAAAAGACCTGCATCAAAGTGAAAGTTTTTGAATGCTTTCTAGTAGAAGTAGTGGGAACAAGCTACTTATTTAAAATGGAGTCCATCTTTTGAAATCCTGTGTGTTGGGAGCTGCTTTCTGGTGCTACTTAAGATTAATTTCCCACTGCAAAGGTGCATCTTTTCATCACCTGCATATAGCAAAGTAACAATATAGTTTTCAGCTTCAAACTTCCGTGGCAAGTTGTTAAGAAAATAACATGAGTTTACTGTAGCCAATTAGTTTATCAGAATACCTGTTTGTTATTTTGTTGGTTTGTTTTTTTCCTGTGTATAGGTAATTCTTTTAGATGATTACACTACTAAATTACTGTCAATGTGCTGCAAAATGACTGATCTACTGGCAGAAGGTATCACAGGTAAGCATAATTCTTTTTAATATACAGATAGCTGTATCCTGATAAGAAAAAGGGGAAGAATAAAATTGATGACACCCTTGCAAGAAATAATCTTCATTTGGTTGATAGACAAGTAGCTATGGGATATTAGACTAGCAGACTTTCTGGCTTGTACAGTAATTATCCAGTTGTGATTTTATTTTATATATATATATATATTTAATGAAAAATCAAATGTTTCTCTGCCTAGAAGCTCAAACCCTTTTAATTTTTTTTTTATTATTATTTTTTTTTTCAAAAGCTTGCTGTAAGGTTTGGTGTGTGGATTTGGTGGGGTTTTTTTGTTGCTTGTTGGGTTTTGTTTGTTTTGTGGTGGGTTTTGTGGTGTTTTTTTTTTTCTTTTTTCTTTTTGAGGGTGGATATTTGTTTGTTAGTGTCCATGATGGCGTAAATGAGACAGTTATCTGTCACAGAGTGATTTTTAAGGATATTATCTGTCAGTTGGAGTTAAGAGAAAAACAATCTCAGTAAAGAATTAAGCAAAAGTTAGTAAAACATACACAAGTAGGCAAATTACTCTCTGCATTTTTTCCTAATGTGTTCTTTAAATCTGTAATGTCTGCTGTTCTGAATTCTTTTATGCTCTTGAACAGTAGTGTTAGGACACAAGGGCAGAAAAATTTAAGTACTGAAAACAACATTAGAACAGGAGACAATAAAAAACTGGTAAGAGGCTTTTGCAATGGATGTGATAGAGGCAAGAATTTAAATTTCAGTTCTATTTTGTGCAGATATATTTTCAAACCAAGAGAATTTTCTGTAATTAAAAAAAAACTAAATAAAAAAATCCCAAGCAATAAAAACTTGAAACTAAATTATGCCAATTATTACTTTATGGAAAATAAACACAAAAGCAATGTTAACAGTAATTAGATTGTCACTTTTCTACACAATTTGGGAGCAGTTCTAGTTGAATGGAGTTTCTTGTCTGCTGGAATGTCTCTCCTGTTCCTTGATGTTGGCCACTGTCAGAAGTGACTAATAGATGGATTTTGATAGATCTCAGTTATGCAGTATGCCTGTTCAGATAAGACTTTGGGGTTTTTATGTGTATTTTTAAAAATTATTTTCCCTATGGTGAGTCTTATGGCCTTTTCCTCCCTAAAACTTAAAAAAAAGGACACTTTTCAAAGTTGCTTTTTATGTTTGACCTTTCTGTAATGTTTATTAGTGTATCATCCTGCTGGTTTTTGAAATTGGAATGAATACACAAAATGTAAATGGTCTAATTCTGTACTAACTTTAGGTTTAGATTTTTAGAAATAGAGTAGTATTTAGACTTAAATATTTTTTTGACAAATAGCAAGACTTTTCTTATTCCAGCTGTTGAGTATGACACGATTCTTCTGCAAGTATAATAACAAAGCTGTATACATTTCACTTTTGGAGTGTATTTTTGACCATCGTCCTACTTATCCTTTGTGAGAAACTTTCAGGGAGCATGTATCGTGTTCATCAATAAGAAACAGTTATTCTGCAAAATTTTTTCGTGAATACACTACTGAAAGGAACCTGTCTTTCCACATCCAAGTGTCTGGCATTACTTCTCTTTGTTCCTCCCCCTCAAAATTACTGAGCAACATGAATGTCTGCATTCTCAAGCTGGTATACTGCAACACTATACGGTTATGACTTTATTAAGCAGAGACAACCAAGAGTTGAGTGAAGCTAATTTGCTGAAAATGTCTAATTGATGCCTGCAATTATACTGAAACAGAATAAGTGCATAGGAAATAGGCAAACAAAGGACAGAAGAGGCTATAGCCCCAAATTATGCTCTGCATGGTTTCATTCTCCTTCAGTATGCTGGAAAATCATGCTGAGGCAGTTCTCTTGCAAAATATTTCACGCTGGGCCCCGTAGTTTGAGCATGTTTGTATTGCCATATTTTTCTGTGTGAGGGCAAAACTCTGCTCATGTAGAATACCCAGGAAAAAAAAAAACTGTTCTACAAATTTAACTGACACTGCACTGAGGATTGAAGAAGTCATGTAGTAACTTGCTGTATTTAAAATCATAAATAAATAAAAAAACCAAGACAGTCCTGGCAGAAGGTTGATTCTTTCCACTAATTTTGTGGACAACTTGTTATGTGTTACTTTTATCACCTCTATACTGAAATTTGTGTAGCGCTTTCCTTAAAGATACGTAAAACTCTTAATTATAAAAATGTAATGTTTCTTACTTTACAGTGGTGGAGAATGTATATAAAAACCGTGAACCTGTCCCACACATGAAAGCAATATATTTCATAACTCCCACCAAAAAGGTGAGTATTTTAAAGAAAGCGTAGCAAGATATTTCAGGCTGAAAAAGCACTCTTATTTTAAAATACTTGTTTACTGTGTACGAATATTGCAGTGCTTAACTTTTGCATTTTGTGCCATGCTTCGTTTTCCCTAATGAAAAGGCAGTGCGGTGTCACCAGAGAGGATGTTGCAAATATGTACCTTGTGATCAATAGAGGCACTGTTTCGTTGCTTAGCTGTTACTAACCTCACTGAAAGAGGTGTTGTATAAAAATAATGATGCAATACATTGAACAATAGAATTCAAAGTAGTGGCTCTAATAAGAGGTTACTTTTGCTGCCTAAAAATTTTTGAGAATAAATCTCAACACTGTTAAAGGTGGAAAATGGTGCAAATATCCTGCTTTGTTTACTTCTGAAAATGATCTTGGTGCATGACTGACCTTCTGTAATTGTTTATATCATTCTTGCTCTGCAATTAAAAACCTTCTACTGAAGTGTTTTCTTATGATTTGCAGTATTCTTAAGTGGGACTAGGTCATTAACAGGGCAGGAGGAGAGGAGGTCGAAACTTTGTCTGGTATGTGAGGGAAGGCAAAAGCTGTAACGATTTTCTCCGTATTTTTCCTATTCCCATAAGTCTGTAGATGGACTTATTGATGACTTCATCACTAAATCATCCAGCAGATACAAAGCAGCATATGTGTATTTCACTGACTGTAAGTAAACTTTTGTGTTGTAGTCTGATAACTTAATAGAGGTAAATAAGTGAGCTTCTCATTTTTCTTTCCTGTAGCTTAGTACATGTAAATTTTGAGTCCTGTTTCTTCAAAAGATTTGAATCTCAAGTAATTACACATATTTGGATTGCCAGAACATAGTCACTGTTTTGTGTGGCAATAGTAATTTATTTCACAATTGCCAGACATTGTTGATTGTTCCCCACCTCGTCTTATAATTTAGGTAATGTTGGGGAGTGTGGAGGAGGACAATTCAAATAAAACTGTCACATGAATGAAATAGTACTCAATAGTACTGGCTGTATGTTCCTTTGTTGCAAGCAATGCAAGCTTTCAATTTGAATACTTGCTGAGACTTTTCGTGTTGAGAAGAGCTAGGAAAATACTTCTGTTACTTCCAAATCTGTGTAACATTTGTGTCATTGAAATATTCCTTAAATTCAGTTTCTAGACTGGGATCCAGTGTAGCCCATAAGTATAGTGGAACACATTTGAGATTTATAATTAAATTAGATATTTTTCTGTATCATGCTGTGTGTACGAATTTATCTCTAACGTTTTTGTAGCTTGGAAATGTTTTCTCTCTGCTACCTGAGCAGAGGTAGCAGGAACTTTTGCTTTGATAAAATCATCATCCTTCACTGCTGCAGACTACTAATGAGCATTCTACAGCTTGGCTTGAGAAGCTGGTAAAAGATGACCAGTGATGCTTCTTGAAAAATATTTCAAGCACAAACTATTGATTATATGTTCTCTTCCACTTCAGGATTTAGCAACTTTTTTGTATGTTAATTGGTTCTTAATTTAGAATTGTCTGTCCTGAATACTGAAAGCTTATAAGTGAGTTAACAGCTGGAATATGCACAAATGGTTTATACTTAGAATCTTTTTTTGGTTTGTTTTTTTTTTTCCCCCCTAGTTTGTCCTGACAACCTCTTCAATAAAATTAAGTCTTCCTGTGCAAAGTCAATAAAGAGATGCAAGGAGATCAATATTTCCTTCTTACCATATGAGTCTCAGGTAAGTTTCATTCTCTAAACAGCAGAAAATAGTCTGGAGGACTATTTCTAAGTGTTGTTGACCTGCTAGAAAACAACTGAATAGAATATAGCTTTTGAGGTGGCTTTTCTTGTGTGTGTGTTTGTTTTTTCCTGACAAACTGTGAGATCTGTTGCTGTTTGGCATATTTCTAGTGCTGACCTGTATTTTTTTGGGTGCAAACAAATGCTCTTGTGCTCAAAGGTTTACTGTTTTACTTGACCTCTTTGCAAGACTTGGAGTAAGAGAGGTTAGAGAAGGAATCTATTCCTTAAGAGAAGGAAAGTATTCTGGTTTGTCTTTAAGTAGTTGAATTTGTCACTGCTTATACTGAGGTCTTCTTTTGATGGAATGGGTAGGTTGATGTCTAGGAATAGGACAAAGTAGAACAAGCTCCTTGGTGAATGTCATAAAAGGGGGAGTAAATGGATGAGGAGTACAAAACAACAGTCTCACAAAAAAAGAGAAACAAACCCTGTAATAACTTGGCAAACCTGATACTGAGAGGAAAACATGGAAATGTATGTTTTATCAATTAAAGATTTGAAACCACCAGTGGAAACCAATAAGTAATTTCCCTGTGAAACCACACAGTAGGTGTGGTGTTGAGAAATAATTTGTTGCTCCTGTACTTCATCAGATACAGGAGGCTAAAATACACTCTGATACTTACCAATACAGCGAAGCCCTCCAGCCCTGTCTGCTACCAGAAGTTGTAGAACTAACCCTGAATGTTTCCCACAAGTCTTTCCTGCATTCTTGAAAACGTATGAATGTATCAAGGGTTAGAACTCTGACATTATGCCACGTGGCAGGTGAGCACAGGAGAGGCTGCTGCTATCCATGTCTTACTGTGATGCAGTTTCCTCATGTGAATCTTAGAATCATAGAATGGCTTGAGTTGGAAGTGACCTTAAAGACCATCTTATTCTAACCCTGCTGCCATGGGCCGGGACACCTTCCACTAGAGCAGGTTGCTCAAAGCCCCATCCAGCCTGGCCTTGAACGCTTCCAGGGAAGGGGAATCCACAGCTTCCCTGGGCAACGTTTTCCAGTGTTTCAGCACCCTCGCAGTAAAGAATTTATTCCTGATAGCTAATCTAAATCTCTATTCTAAAATTCACATCCTTCTTTCAGTCTTTTCTGAGATACCTGAGCCCACTTGCCATTTGGGTTCAAACGTACCATGTGTGGTTTTTTGTGCTTGTCAAAAGAGGACAAATCAGTTCAGAGACCTGTTGCAATGACTTACTGATTATCAGAAGGCGCAGTTAAGACTACAATATAAACACCTGAGTAGAGGAAGGCTCTAGTCAGTATGACCTGCCTGGCTGCCACGCTCCCGTGTGTCACGGTTCTTACGAAACTGTACCGTAGCTGTTGATATGATTCTCTAGGGCTGCACAGGAAACAAGCTTTGAATGGGCAGTTAGGTATAGCTTATGAAAAAAAGACTGATGAGCTGGAAAGAGAGCTCATCTGTTTTCAACTACTAGTTGTCCTGATAAAAGGTATTACACCTTATCTGATGCCTTACTATCATGTACCTTTAGACATAGCTTACATTTGAAGACACATCCCTTATATAAAGGGTTTTTTTTATTATTTAGTTTGAGAAGGCACCAGAGAATAACTAGCGTGGTGGTTTCTTTGGTTTGGTTTGGTTTTGGGAGTTCTGCTAAAGCTGCTCTTAAGAAAATGTTTGTTAGCTTCCTCTACCAAACAGATGATAGAAAAAATTTCTCGGTTCTTTGGAGCACTTATTGTGAAAGCAGAGGTCGGAACTGCTTTTCTAAAGTTGAAAATAAGCAGCACTAGATCTGTTGTTTTCAGTTTAGTTTTGTGGTCTCAGTATTTTTAGTTGTGGGAACGTTTTGAATCCTTATTGAAGGAACAGAAAATGGTAACTGATTTACCTAATTTCGAATACTTGGGCCTGCTTTCTGTGGGGATAAGAGTAAATAATCGAAGTGAGCTCTGGGCAAAGTCCAGGTGATTATCTACTCTAATGAAAAAAATGTCTTTATCTGGATGGACGTTCTTCTTTGGCTCTGTAATTAGAGTCCATCTGAAGCTGCAAAAAATCGTTTTACTGACAATGGGATTGTTTACATGTTTGCATTCTGTTTACTAGACTGTTGAAAAAGCTTTAATCTGTTTAAAGAATTTAAATTCTTGGAGGTAAAGACTTCATATAATAAACAGATACAATATGTAAAATTCTATTTTAAACAAGTTTAACTTGATACCTTCTATGTTTATTCTGGTATTGCATTATGTGGCTCTGTATGAGACACTGGATGTAGGTAGTTCTGCCTGTCTCAGGTCCCTCTGTCTGTGTAGACAGCAAGCAATTTGAAAAATACAGTAATTTATATAGGAGGAAACTAAGAGAGGAAAAGACTGTGGAGAAAAAAGAAGTAGGTGAGCTCAGCAGGACAGAGAAAGAGGACTGAAGTGTGCTTGGTTGGTTTTTTGTTTGTGGGGTTTTTTTTTAAAGTATATAATGTATGACTATTATAGCATGTGGTTTTAAAGTATTAGCAATTCTTTGACCTGGTATTTTAGAAATATGCAGTTTAAGCAATTTTACTTTTTTCTTGGTTGTGCTTTACGTAGGTATTTACTCTCAATGTCCCAGATGCATTCTACCGCTGCTATAGTCCAACTCTGGAAAAGACGAAAGACAAAGATGCTGTAATGCAAGTGATGGCTGAACAAATTGTTACCTTATGTGCCACGCTAGATGAGAATCCAGGAGTACGATATAAAAGGTGGGGTAAAAGTAGTGGTGCATAGTGCAGCTACTTTCACTTCTAGGATTTCCCACGTTGTTTAGTAATAGCTTGAAGCTGCAGCATAGTTTCTTTTTTTGTGGATTAATTAATAGAATCATAGAATGGTTAGAGCTGGAAGGGACCTTAATGATCATTGAGTTCCAGCCCCCCTGCCGTGGGCAGGGACACCTCCCACTAGAGCAGCTTGCTCAAAGCCCCATCCCGCCTGGCCTTGAACACTTCCAGGGATGGGGCATCCAAAACGTCTCTGGGCAGCCTGTTCCAGTGTCTCGGCACTCTCAGGAAAACTTCTTCCTAGTATCTAATCTAAATCTTCCCTCTAATTGTTTTGAATCCACAAATCTAAATATGGAATGGAAGGAATTTGTGAAGTGTAGGCAGAGCAGGGAATTACATCTCCGTGTATTCACATAACAGTACTTAGTTTATCCTGTTTTGTCATGAACTGCTTGTTTGGTGTTTTGTCAGTAGGGTGACACTCATGCTGCATTTAAATACACTGTGTGCATAATCCTGTAAGTGCTGCTGTTAGTAGTTTTGCAGATCCGCCTGCCATTGAGGAATTCCTAAATTTCTGAGGCTGATAAGATCAGTATTTTTCTTTGTAGTTGAGCTATTGAGGAGAACACCTCTTGAGCTCTAGTAGAAAGTACAGAGTAGTGTCTTTGAAGTCAGAAAGGGTGACTGAATTTGTGCTGAACAATTGCGTTCTGTGGTGTAACTTGAAGTGGTGCAACTTGAAGTGGTGCCTTACTCTATGCAAAGGTAACAAAGAAATAATTGGTTGACTGTTTTTTCCTTTTCTCTTTCTCTCTTTCTTTTTTCCTTCTTGCTCCTCACCTCCGAGTGAGAATTTTAGGTGCTGGGCCATATGCCAGCTAATGTCAGTCTTTTGGTTGAAGCTGTTTTTTCCTAAAGCATTCAAAGAGTGGAATCATAATTTAAGAGTGAAAATATATTGGAACTACTTAGAATGGAATTCAGAAACCTCTTCTGAAACTGGCGGATTGATCTAGGGAGTTTTCTGTTTTAAAGGTAGCTTTTTAGTGTTTTGATGAAGAAATTTATTTTTGCATGTTTCCTTTTTTCACAGTGGATCATCTGATAAAGCCAGCAAACTTGCACAGCTTGTTGAAAAAAATCTTGAAAACTACTACAAAACTGATGAGAGAAGCCAAATAAAGGTAGAAAGTGAACTAAAACATTTGCTGGTTTTTTTTTTTGTAAGTCTGGGGGAAAAGTGATCTTTTGCGTAAGTAATGTTTTTGATCTGTCACGGCAGGTTAGGGCAACTGCCTAAATACAGAATTATGGGGTAAACTGTTCTGACTCAATGACATTCCATTCTTCTACAGAAATAAATGTGCCTAATGCTACTGCCTCTCTCCTAAACTCCAAAATTAAATTTGCACTTGAATGTTTGGAGATTATTTTTTTTTATATATGTATATTTTTTTTATCTGTGTTACAGCACAGCATAATCTACTCTGAAATACAAACAATATAATTAATTTTGAAAAAATGTGGAAGGCCTTTTTTAGCGTGGTGTGAATTTCTTTTTTGTTACACTTTTTGTTCATTGAGTCGGGTTCCTGACTGCATTGCAATGGGCTAAGAGCATTGCCTTAAAATTAGTATTGAGATCCATTGTATTCTGGTTAACATTTAACCAGATTTATGTTGATAAACACTTGGACTGTTCCTTTTCTGTTTTTTTTCAGTTATTGTCCCAACAATGCCTGCAGTACTGCAACTTACTGTAAATAGGTTTAACATACATGAAGTTTGTACTGTATGTCTTAACTTTGTTTATTTGATGGCTTTCTAGACTAAAACCCACTCCCAACTAATAATAATTGATCGTGGCTTTGACCCAGTATCAACTGTCCTTCACGAGCTCACCTTTCAGGCGATGGCGTATGATCTGCTCCCAATTGAAAACGATACGTACAAGCAAGTACTTCTTTTAAAAGATCTAAACACTTTATTCTTGATTATAAAATCCATGGAATTGTCTAGCTGAATTGCACCATAGCAGTAGCTACCATTGCTTATATTGCATAAGGGTTGTTTCACTTACTATTAGTCTTTCTTTTTGGATTTAGAACTTAGTGATGTTGTTAACTTCGTTTAATTGGGTAGGATCTAATTAGGATTTTTGCTAAGTTTTGAGTCTAACAAAATTGCATTTCTTAAAAAAATTATTTATTTAGTTAAGCCAACAGGAATACATTGAGTAACTGTTTCCACAGAAAATGTGAATTCTATGAATCTGAAATTTGCTGGGTATGAAAATGTAGCAGAGTACATTTTCTAGGTAGTTGTGATCTGTCTTTCACAATTAATCTTGTAATTTTTTTCAAAATTTTTTTTTTTGCCTTCTGGCCAGCACTGCGTGAGAATGTAAGAATATTACCTGCTGTGATTATTATCTTGCTTTATAGTTTCTTTCTGTCTCTGTAGAAAAATAATAGCTGGTCTGTAATGCATGTTTCTTGTTTATGTGAAGTAATTTGTCCTACTCAATTTATTTTGTGGATGAATGGAACTTTATTTTCCTTCAGAGTTACAAAATGTCTTATAGTAGATACAGAAATCTGCACTTTGCAATCTCAATGTGTGTTACTTTGCACATAATTTGCATTTGAATGCAAAGGGAAGTTGACATTGGAAGTTGAAGAGAAATTGAGGTGCATGTAAATGCATGACTGAAACTCTCTTTACGGTTGGTTTAAAAGAATGTCCAGAACCTATTGCTGCAAAGAATCATTCTAAAATTTGTCTGCTGCTTCTGTGTTCAAAGATGTCATCTGTAGAAGCCTTATGTAAATAGTATTTTATGGGGCAATGGCTTGGCTTATGAGTGAAAACCTGTGTGCGTTATTGCAATTACCGTGTGTATTGGTCAAGCCATAACAATTAATATTGTAACTAGTTATGAAAATGAGGTTTGGGGGAAACAAACTACAAACCAAAGAACTATCTGAATTTTCTCTTGGAAGATACAAAACAGAAGGATCTGCTGGGAAGGAACGTGAGGCAATTCTGGAGGAAGATGATGAGCTCTGGGTGAAGATGCGGCACAAGCATATTGCGGATGTGATAGAGTATGTGAATAAATAACAAACTAGTTAAAAAGACCAGTTACAAAATTGTCTTTGAGAAGGTAGTGTATTTGAACAGTTATGAAAATAGAAATACAGGCAGTAGTGGTTTGCTAATATAGATGGCAACCTGTTAAGTTCTTGATTCCAGGAAGAAAACGTATTTTGGAAAATGTAGTATGCATGGAGGTATGCAATCTGACTAATAATAATTACAGTGCTTGAGGAAAGTGGAAATAATTTTATTTCCTGGGACATGCCTTCCAAATATTTTACACCTAAAGGGATTACTTTGTGTAAAGTACTAGCACGTTGTCATATCAAATGACATTATGCAAGTACTGTAAACAGCATGGTTAATTTCAGTTTCCTTTGTCAAAAAACGCTCCCTTCTCTGAGGGAGACTTGTATTAGAAGCTTTTGCTTTCATTCAGAAGTTCTCATTGCAGGGTTCTTTTAAGATAAAAATCTTAAAAGATTTAAGAACTGTGTTGCTGTTGAATACTTTCCTTTGATTTTTTTTCTTTTTTTCAGGGAAATACCAAAACTTTTGAAAGAAGTTTCATCAAAAAGAAAAGCAACAGAAGGAAAAGTAAGTGGCTTAACATACTGTTGTTTTCCCTAGTAATGGAATTATTGTTGGCTGATCAGGTCTATATAATTCATGGACCTATTGCAGAAATCGAGGCTTATCTCGATGGCAGTTTCTTGCTGGGGAGCAAGGCTGCAACAGGGAGGGGAAATAGGGATGTCAAGTTTTCAACTTGTATTATTTCTTCACAGTTATCAATATCTGCTTTGTCCCAGTTAATGAAAAAGATGCCACATTATCGTAAAGAGATTAGCAGGGTAAGGAGTCTTTTGTAAAATAATTTTGTACACTATAACTTTTCCTGTTATTGAAGTCCAGTTTTATTCTGTCATTTTCCTGTTAAGTATGCTGTATAACTTCTCTACAAAATAATATACTCACCTACTGTAAAATTTTGAGAGGAAAACTTGTTTCTAAGTGTTTAATTTTAGTATGAAAAAACCAACAAAACTGAAACCCAAAATACTTACAAGATTTGTATGCTTTGAAGATTGGAGGTAGCCTAACAGCTTAATGTTTAGGGCTGAGCCTTTAAGTAAAGGCTTAAGCGCAGAAAATGCATGGTAGTACTGAAGGATTGATTCTTGTAACCAGTAAGAATAATTGCATGATGTATTTAAAAAAGAAAAAAAAGAAAAAGGGGGGGGGGGCAAATTATGACAGCTTGTGATTTTTATCTTTTTTATTTTTTTTGTCTTCTAGCAAGTTGTCCATCTTAATATAGCAGAAGATTGCATGAGCAAGTTCAAATCTAACATAGAAAGGCTCTGTAAAGCTGAACAGGTATGTTTAAAAAAACCCACAAACTAAACAATAGCTTACTACAAATGTGCCTCTACTGTTTGTAGGAATAGATGCCTGTTTTTAATTGACAGAAGTAGTGTGTTTCTTGACAGGTGTCCCTGCCCATGGCAGGGGGGTTGGAACTTGATGATCTTTAAGGTCCCTTCCAACTCTAACCATTCTATGATTCTATGACTCTTCTCTTTTTGTGATTGCTTTTTTGATGTAGTAGCGTTAGAGCTAAGTGCAAGATACAAGGCTCTTACTCTGCCAATAAAGGGGGTGCTTTGTAGAGTTTTGACTTTTTTTGTCTTCGAATCTGGCTGTTTTGTATAAGGATCCTCTTTGTTTTCTTTGTTTAAAACTCCTATGAAGTCATCTTACTATCTTCTGCAGAAGGAAGAAGCTCTTTTAAAATGTCTGGGAAAAGCACCTGTTAGGGTGAGGCATTATAATGTTCTTCTAGTCTCAAGTTAAAAACTATAATTTATATTTATATGAATTCTGGGTATCAATCTGTTCTAAATGTTTGAGTGCTATTTGAGTGTTATTGAAATGTTTAATTGTTATGTAGTGTTATTTAATGCTGTAACTATTGAAATAATTATGTCAGAGACCTTTCATACGGAGTTTAAATTGATGCAGCTTGTTTATTTTCTGAAACCTATGGTTTCAGAAAAATGAATTTCAGACCACACAAAACAATGCTTTTTTTAATGACTACTCACTATAATATCTTTTTTTTTTTTTTTTTAACTTAGGACTTGGCTCTTGGAACTGATGCAGAAGGTCAAAAAGTGAAAGACTCGATGAGAGTCCTCCTTCCAGTTCTGCTCAACAAAAATCATGAGAGCTATGACAAAATTAGAGCTATTCTCCTGTACATCTTTAGCACAAATGGTATGATAAGCTACCCCTTTCTTTTTTTTTCTTTTTTCTCAGTACTATGAACTTCAGTTTTGTGATAGTCTAGTGTTTTTAGTTAACTTAAGCATCTGTATTGGAGTTGATGGCCAAGTTTGAAAGAAATACTGTACATCCTCTCAAATTAGTAGCAAAGATACTGTTGGTGAGGAGCTAAGGGATGCATTGCGAGTGCAGATCTGTACAGTGCTTCAGCATCATTCCTGTGTTTGGATGTGTGCAACAGTTAAAACTTTCTCTTTTTCATATGGTGTTGAAGGTGTTAAAGAGGAGTTCCATGTCCATTGTATCTTGAAAATGAAGTCACTCGGAGAATTTGTAGTAGAGAAGGAAATTGACAGAATGTGGATCTGAGGAATCTGCAACAGCATTGAGTTTTGGTCTCAAAAATGGACCATTAAACTTTTATTTAAAATGTGGTATTACATTAAGTAGACTGGCCAAACAAAAATAATCCTGAACTAAATAACAGCCCAGAATGTATGAGACAAAATTGGTCTTACAGTCACGTGGTAACTGAGTTGTGTTTTCCTTATGTCAAAGGAACTACCGAGGAGAACTTGGACAAGCTGATCCAGAATGTACAAATAGAAAGTGATAGTGATATGATAAGAAATTGGAAATACCTTGATGTTCCTGTTATCTCTTCAGTAAGAATGTATTTATTTACTTTGTAACTTCCTACCACCGAAGCACTTGCCTGCAGCCCTTTCAGCAGCTTTTAGCAGTATTATCCAGGTGGTGGTGGTTTTGGCTGTTTTGGTTTTTTGGGTTTTTTTTGTTTTGTTTCTTTTGTTTGGTTGGTTTTTTGATGGGGAAGTGGACAATTACTCACAATCCTTGTTTTTATGATGTAAGAGGTAAATTCTTTAAACAGTTAACATGAATAATTCTCAGAGTAAGGTATTTATAATATTCCCTCTGTAGTATTCTCACAAATCATCACATGGTGACTTAAGCTGATTGGTTTTGGGAAGTGCCAACTTATTCAACTCTTTGTCTCTGAAATTAGTATTTCTAGTGTATGTTGAATTCTACAGGTATTGATTTTTGTTCTTTGATGTTATTTCTTTAAAATTTCCTACCAACTTCCTCCTCCTTACCTCACCTGCTCCTAATTGGTAGTAAGTTTCAAAAATCCAGATACACTGTATAATACAACCATGTTTTGAAAATCTTTTCAGTCTGCCACTCAGCAGCATAAATACCCAAGAAGGGACCGTTCTTCAGAAGAAACTTTTCAACTTTCTCGGTGGACGCCTGTTATCAAAGATGTTATGGAGGTAAATTTGACCAACCAGTTAATTCATAGGTGCAGCGCAGAAATTTATTCAAGTGAGCAGTCATAGCCAGTCTTTTGAAATTCCACAGTATCTTGAGTTACTTAATTTAAATAGATAAAACTAAACTTCTAGTCCATTTGTAGTTAGAATATTCGACTGCTGTGTGTTCACAGTGCTCCTTATTGGAAGTCATTTTAAAGGTGAAACAAATCAAAATGAAAGCAAAGTCTTTTTGAAGAGCTTGTCCTGTGATTGGCAGTGTTTTAGTGTACCTTAAAGATCTGGATTTTTTTTTTTTTCTCCAGTGAGTCTTTAAACTGCAATTCACTTGTAAACAGTGGATTGGTAGAGGCTGAAAAATGTTACTTGTCAGAAGTGTCGTTGCAGTGTTCTTAAACCTCTTCCGAAGCATCAGTTAGTTACTGGTGTCAGACTGCACCTTTAGTCTGACCCATTGCTGCCATTCATAGATCCTTGATGACTTTCACACATACACAGTCGTTTGTGTTTTCAGGGGACCCTAACTTCTCTTGTACATTGCTATAGAGAAGTGAGATGTTAGGGTAGTTACTGATAAAAAGCTACTAGTGAAATCTGAACAGTCAAATCAATACCCTGATTATAAAGGAAGCTCATGTAATCCCAATTCCTTGTCATATACAAAAGCCTTATAATAACTTTTAGCATTATGTGGTCTAGCATTTCATTACACGTGTATTGTTCATGAGATGATGTTTGTGATGGGTTATTCTAAGAAACTGTGTGTGCTGGCATAAAATTCCAGTTAGACATCCTTACTGGAAGTTGAAACTTGATGGATAGATCTGGGTGGCTGTTTAAAGTGGGTCTTTGTTTTGCCCTTCAGGATGCTATAGAAAACAAGCTAGATTCAAAAGAGTGGCCTTATGCTTCACAGTGTCCTCCTACCTGGAATGGTTCAGGAGCAGTAAGGTAAATAGCTTGTTTGTCCTGTACATTCTGAAGCGGTACAAAAGTGCGCTTCCGAAGTAGTGACATAATTTATATATGGTAATATTAATGTGTAAAACTTGTATTTTATTTCCTCTATAACATGCTTAACTTGGTGGTTAGTTTAATAACTTTTCTGTAGCTTTTTATTTGGAGTATCTCCCTTTTGCTTCAAAGTTAGAAATAACATTTCCGCGTTCCCAGAATGAGAAGTTTAAACCATTGAGCTTTTTTAGTGTGAAGCAGTTTCAAGGATGGATTAGCAGCATACTGTGACTTAGGCAAAAAAAAAGGTTTTCATTTCTTCTGAAAATTTTCAGCTGTGATAGTGGCAGTGTCATTCTTGAAGTTAATGACTTCAGTAAGTTAAATTCAACTTGGGTAGGCTCTCTCGTTATGGAAAATAGGCCTGTTAGATACCTGACACTTATGGTCAAGGGATTTAGAGAAGCCCGGAAAAGTTGAAGGTTGTGAAGTGAATTCTCTGACAACGAATGTGAAATTGTGTGTTCCATTTACTTACATGTTTACTCAGTAGTGCTGAGAGGTTATTTTTGGAAGTGTTTTTTAGCTCATTAACTTACACTGTCCTTTCTTTCTGCCTTTTTAGTACCACTAGCTCTTGAACCTTGTGACCAATATTTGCTGATTTGTCAGCTTTATCACTTTTGGTAGTGTTGTTTAAGTGATGAGGCAGTGGAATAGGAATGAGAGCATTCCTATCACAGGAATGCTTATTATGTTAATCAGGTGCTGGAATTCACAGAGAGGGAAACGTTACACATATCCTATATGTGGAGGACACACTTGAGTTGGAATTTATACCTTACTAAATAGAAGAACATGGAACAGGTACATAACCTTAGGAAAACAGTTTTGTTACTTTCAGTGCTAGCTGAACTGTTGGTGTGTCCCTATGCTCTTGAATACGCGCTATGGTGATCAGTGGGAAGGCGGGAAATGCTAGGGCAAATCCCCGTATGTTGAAACTGGATCTCTGTCTTAAAGGCTGGTGAAATTTGGGAATCTTTTAGGCTCCCTAGCAAAGAGAAATTTGGACTGCAGATGATTTAATCTGAATCTGCAATTACTATATGTATATTAGAAAGTATATTCTGTGAGCTGTATTTTTTTGTTCCAATTTGCAAAACACTTTATTAGAGATTCAGTTGATGTTTGGAGACTGGGGGGAAAAAATAATGAAAAAAGGAGTAGCTTTTTCAAATGAAAAATGCCACTGGAATTGCTTGCATGCAGAACTAAGTTGCTCAGTAGAAATCCTTCGTGTCTGAGCTGTGTGTGAAACAAGGTTTTTTTGCTTTGTATTTTTTTTCCCCATTGTGATAACTGAATAGTTTGAGTAATGTGCTAACTTGTTTTTGTTTGAAGTTATTCTGATTATCAATTTGTCTAAATACCTTTGCTGGAATTATAATCAAACTGTGAACTGCATGACAGCATTTGTTACTGCTGAAGTGTATAATTTTTACCAAAATTAAATCTGTAAAGCTATATAAATGTCATCTCTTGAAATTTTTAACAGTGCGCGCCAGAAACCCAGAGCTAGTTATAAAGAGGAGCGGAAGAGTAGTGCAAGACTGATTATATTTGTAATTGGAGGAATTACACATTCTGAGATGCGCAGTGCTTATGAAGTTTCTCAAGCCTACAAGTCCTGTGAAGTTGTTATTGGTAAGCTTTTTTGGGGAGAAGGGTGGTGTGTGGGGGTTTACTACATGTGTTTCTGGAAAAGTGTAAGGTTCTTTTATCTTGCATTCCCTAAGTTGGTTCAGTAAAATAGTACTGTAGCCAATGTATTTTTTTTAAAAACTCTGCATTTCGAAGTTATGTGTTCAGTTTATCTAGATTGCCATGCATCTGGACTAACAAAATATTAAGGACAATAAATACAGAAGAATCATGGTGAATTACCTTGCGGAAATGTATTAAACTAGTCTGAGGTACAGCAAAAAGGATGTAAGCATCTGTATATTTCTTTGCATTAAAGTTTCCTCACAAACTTTCACATCTGCCTGTGCTTTACTTGCAGCTGCACTTAATGCTCTCATTACTTTTGGAAGTAGTGGGAGAGCTGGCAGACCAGGCCAAAATTAATCACTTTGGGAAGAAGGGAAGATAACTATTTTTTTTTTTTTCCCCCTTAAAAACAGTTGCAGAAGACTACCACCAAAACAAACCCAAAAGAACTTTTTCAGTCAGCTCAGCTGACTCTGCAACAACTTCTACTTCTTGTCATGGTTTCTTCAGAAACTTTACAAAAACCACATCGTGATTTATAGCTTTTTTTCCCTGAAAACTGCAGTAATGTCCCTAATCTTCTTAAGATTCAGCAGTAAATGCATGAATTACCAGTGGAGGTAGTAATCTCTTAGTTAATACTCCAGACACAGCAAATACTTGTTCCATCACCTGCTGTGCATCAAGTAATCATTTCCTATAATGCTGTTTAAATTTATGTGCTAAAACTATTGCATATATGATATATCAAAACACAGCTCCTAGATGGACACAGCTCTGTGGTAAGGTTCTACATCTGCCATGGCAGCTGGTGTCTGGGTGCAGGGTCATGTGAAGTAAATAGCTTGTGATGCTTATGTCTGGAAATTATACTCAGTGTTGAGTTTTAAAAGAGTTTAAATCTATCTACTATAATTTTAAACAAATAAATACACTTCCCTAAAGCAGTGACAACCTTTATTCTAAGATCTAGAGTCTGTTACCTCAAAGTAGTGGGGTGTGTTGTAGATGTATTTGTGTGTGGTGTTGGTTTTATTGGTTTATTTTTTGTTTGTTGGTTTGGTTGTTGGTGGTTGAGGTAGGTTTAGTGCTGGTTCTGGGTTTGAGTTGCAATGGAAAGACCAGGAAAACAGTAACGTAGTTTAACAAGATTCTTGTTTCATCTGAGATGTGTTTACAAAACCATGTATAGTGTGGGTCACTCTTTTACAGTTACATCTGGTACTAACGGCAGCTTCATCTTCCCTTCTGTGTAGACATGATTCCAGTAGTTTTGTTTGTAATTCTGATTTCTGAGGTGATACCAAATTTCCACGATGCTCACTGCAAGATGAAAACCTTTCTGTATTCCTGATTCTGAAGTTACCGAATATTAGTCTGTTGAGATTGACACTACTAAAACTCAAGGTTCATGACAGCCTTAATCTTGAACAGTTGAGTTCCCTTTGTATCTGTAGGGTGAGCATTCATGGCAGAAGTTATAATTGCTTTCTGTGAGAACAAGAGATGTAGCTGTGCACTCCCAAAGAATAACCAGGACTCTCTTTGCTGCTCTAGACTCGGAATTCGTTGCGAATTTTTCAAGGAAATATTAGTCAGTAAAAGCGAATTTTCTGTAAATTATGTTTCCGTGGAAAACTGTTTTTGATAATCTTTAATCCAGATGGTTTCTCGGTTTGAGGATAAAGCCTGTCAAGAACTTGCCCTCTCACAGAATGAGTAGATTTCTTGCAGGCTGGCACAGTCGCATCGAGTGCAAGTGGCCCAGGTTGAAGCCTTTTTCAAACCAGGCAGAGCAGGGGCTTGAAACTTGTGTCCAAAGTGAGATTCCTAATCTGGATGTCTCTGTGTGGAAGAGAGACACCGCCTACCTAATGGTGGCACTTATATGTATGTGATAATACATGAAAATGCTTTGAACTGTTGTAATTTCCGGTTTTCCAGGTATAGGAAAAACCACTGGCATGTCACCGAAATTTTTTTTTAAGAGAGAATGTATGAAAGTTAGAATTTCAGGCTGATACAGTTAATGCTTCTGCTCTTTTCTCAGGTTCTACTCATATTTTGACACCTAAAAGACTACTGGATGAAGTGAAGAGCCTTAGTAAACCGAAGGATACGGTCTGCACTAAGGATGAATAGAAATAGTGATGTTTATGGTGCATTAAGAAAAGACAAATAGTATATACATTCATAGGGAATTGACTTTTCTAAATACTGTACCAGGACACTACATGGTTCTGACTACTGGAATGTCACTTTATAACTTAAATTTGCTGCTTTTTTGGGGGCGCAAAAGGCTGAGAGGAAAAAAATCAAGAGGTGTGTTTCTTAGGTTGTGTTTAGTATTGTGTTACACTAAGTGCTTTTTCAAAAGGGCATGTTCATTCCTAACAAATTACACTAAAAGTTATCATGATTATGTATAAACTGGAATTGGTTTTGAGAACTGTGAAACCTTTCTAAATAGAGTTTGTTTCTAAAAAATGACTGAATTCAAAAGGGCCTAGGCTCTTAAGTAGATTCTTCAGAAGAATATTTGTAAATATGGGTTAATGGTAAAAATATTTCACACAAGTGCACTGTTTCAAGCTGTAATATTTTCTGTAAAATAACTGACTGAAAATTCTTTAAATATATGTAATCACGAAAAATCAAAAATTTTTTTAGATGGTGGTGGATAAAGTAGAAGGTTAATCACAGAAGTACTAAGTTCTAATTTCAATAAATAACTTTGGAGAAATGCTGTCAACTGTGCACTGAAGTACACTTTATATTTAACTATATACAAGGATTATTACTAAAGCTTTTTAAAAAACAAAACTAGATTTCTTACAGACTTCCTTATGATTGTACCTACATTGTCTGTTTTATAAGATAAATAGCCTGTGATACATAAGTAACAATCTTAATTCTCTTTTTTGGGGAGAGGTTGCAAGGGAAAAGAAGAAAAAAGGGAAGCAGGCAAATCTTCCAAATGGCTTGCTAATTTAAATAAGACAAACAAAACCCAAACCAAATACTAAAACCTGATGCATTCAAGAAAAGATACTGTTTTCTACTTTATTACATATTAAGAAATACATAAATTTGTGTTGAAGGGGATAAAATAAAATTGAAATTGTAATAATTCTGTAACACTGGTAATGTTTAGAGCTGTGTTAAACAATTAAAGTGGTAACTTATTAACCTTTTAAAAGGATGTTGTATTGATGTGCCTTGAAATGTTAGTTTGATATACTTACAATCTGAGAGAAATGTCATAAATTAATAGATTACTTAACGGATTTTTATTTACATACTTTCCAGCTGTAAGGGTATTAGGGAAAGGCGGTTTTATTTCTTTTCCCTTAATTTTGCGTTCAGGTTAACTGGTAGATTAAGAGAGTGTCTTTGCTAGGTAAGTTCATTCAGAGTTAATTAGAAGGTGGGAAAAGGTCAAATTCCCTTCTTGCACTGGAGAGGAACAAAGTGGCAGATGATTATGTAAGAGCTCTTACAAAGGTTGCAGGACGCAGGGCATGATGAGGGGAACTACCTATACTGTTTTTCTGAATTCTAGTCTCTAACTATAAATATCACAGTAAAAATCCAGAATATAAGTACTTATTTAAGAAATGCAGTGTTCAACATTTTCTTGCTAAAGATGCACGCTTCAAAATCAGAATTAAACATTTATGCTTAAATTACATACAGTCCTTACACTTTGGCAAGGAGAACCCTAGGTTGGTGTAAAAAGCATATGTAGTTTGCAAACTTTTTTTCTGTTCTCAAAGTTTAAAAGAAGGTAATACAGAACAAAGGAACCAATACCAAAATATCCTACATGAGGACTGAAATAGTTGATTTCAGTAGTATATAAAATCCACTGCATTGATGTGTATTTGTTGCATAGAGCTGAAGAAATAATAGTCTTGAAATGTTGGATGACTTCTGCGTGTTCAGCAGTCAGACTTTCTCCAAGTGTCAGCAGTACGTAACACACCCTAGCTCTGGTTTCCTTCAGGAGCTCGTTAAGGAGGGGTGGGGGGAAATTCCTGTCAAGATATTAATTATTTTTTTCCTCAGGGATCTTGTCAGCTATTTTGTTTTTGTTTCTTGATCAAGAATTATTCTATTAAGACTAAGAATAGGAAAGAGTTGTATCAAGATAAATGTCTCCCCCAAAACCTAATACTTTATAGTACATGTACAAGGTATATTACAATTTTGAAAGTTCCTGTTGTCATACTATGTCTTAAAATAGACAACTAGCCTGCACGTGTGGTTGCAGGTTCATGTAAGTCCAGGTGTTGGTCTGATTACCCTAGATAATAAATACATACATATTTATTAAGCGGAATATGGACAAGATTCAAAGAAGACTGAGAGGAAAATCAAATATATAGAACAATTGACATGTCCAGTAATAACTGGAATAGAATCTTTGATCAAGGGGGTAAAAGGCTGGTGGAGCAGTATGTGATGGAAGCCTTGAAAAAAATCATGCTAGCATGTAGAATGAAGAGACTAAAGCGTGACCATCCTGTTCAGTGTGTGAAGTTAACATGTGAGGCTTGCAGTTGTCAAATTCAAAACAAAAGGACCTTTAGCACCTGAGCCATTGTGCAGTAATGACACATAAAGGAAAATTTTTATATGAAGGTACTAGTGCTGATTTGACAGGACTCTGAGCTTTCAGTTCGCCAGAGAATGTTCTGAGAAAACATCACTAGATGCTTGTCTTCTTAAATTCCTTCTTGATCTTACAGGCCCAAGACAGCAAGTTCAGACAGTGACCCAAGATAAATAAAAGGTTTAGCTGTTCTGGTAGTGCAGAAAGATTTTTATGGAAGGGCTTTTTACTGGATTTAGGAAGTCTGCAGTAATTATTTTGACTGAGGTCAGTTGCGAAGTGGTAACAGGAATGTTCCAAAGATCAGTCTAGCACAAGAGTGAGCCTTTCACTATCCTGTGCTGTTGTCTTAAGCTAAATAAAGTAAAAACATGGATAATAAGCAGAGGCAAATCAAGTTAAAGGATATGCAGTGAGAGCCTAAGGGAGAAGAGGTTAATGATGTTGGCTGTGAAGTGTGGAAGAAGCCCTGACAGAAGGCATTGACTCAGGCTAGTAAATCAGTGGGACACAGTGGCAAGTTCAGTTATCACTGCATGTGTGAGCACCGTCTGGATGATCTGTGTGTCCAACTGATGAAACCATGCAGGTTTGCCTGAAAGCGACTGTCCTTTATAAGCAATTTACTGTCACTTTTAACTTGAAGTGATGATTTCCATCAGTCACTATATACTTCAGAATTGCTTCAGTGAATAGCATCCCTAATAATACAAGGCTATAGACTGCCTGCTTACTGCTAACTGCAGTTAATAGATTTCAGGAGGAACGTAGGAGTGACTTTTCTCAGCCTGCTGTGTATTTCTGCAGTATTTTAAAATTTTCCAACCTACTTACTGCCAGCCAAAACCTCAAAGCCAGACACAGCTGATAAGGTAAGGACACTGCATTCAAGAAACAGGCAACTGAATTGTTAGGAATATATAGTCAACAAATGGTACTACCTGCTTCCTTACATGTCTCAGTGTTAAACAACTCCTAATGTAGGGCACTCTAGATAAACAAAATAATTACATGTGTTAATGATGACTAGGTACATCACCATGGTGCTTACAAACGTCTCGAGCGTAGAGGCTGTTTCCTTGTGTTGGTGTGCTTAAGTAGCTGCTGTGAAATGTGGGAAGAAAATACATGTAGTAATAACAGACTTACTCTGTTTGGGGAGAAATCAGAAGTCAAAAAGCTAACCTTGTTTGTCTAAGCCAATTTTTATTAAGGTATTGTCAGGGAATACTTAAGGTAGTTGTACACAGTAACAGGGTAGACAACATATGAAAGACTTTCAGTATAATTAGTAATTTGTTTTCTAGTTCTGATACTGAGTGTAAACATGTGGAGTGCCAGTATGCTCTGGTTTAGATCAGTACTGGTAGTTACAGGAGACTGGCAAAGTCAACTAGCTGACTTTCTGATCTCTGTATTTCTGATATTTGCACAAGTAGTGACACTTCAGTATCAACCAGCAAAACAATGTAGCCTTTGCAACTGGGTAATTAAAACTGTTTTCTTTTAACTTCAGCTAGATCCTGTGAAACTGTTCGTACCATTCGTTCTGTAGCTTTCTTCAAAATGTTCGCTGTGTGTATGGCATGATCCAGAGTAGAATTTAAAATCTGTTGGGAATAATAAAGTATAGCCTTGTTAATACTGAAGGCAAATGTTCACATAGGTATAGATTAGGAAGTGATGTTTAATTAAGGTTTTATGTAGCATTTTCACTCTGAATACATGTTGAGAAGTAAAAATTCTCAGTCATGTGATATTCTGAGATATACCATGTGATATACTGTTCCAGGATTCAAGTTGGAAGAATCTGTTACTTATTTCTCTTTAGTTGTGTATTTCTTTGAATTGAGGATTATTTATACTTCTCTGAAGTAGCAGCCCCAGTGTTGTATTGAGAAGACCACCTTTTGGATTTGATAGTGGTTTGTATGGCTAGGGTGGCATTCTTTATTTCAGTATATGAAACATAATTCCAGAGGTAAGATCCAGGGCTCCTTTTCTGTACCTTTCACCATTTATACAGGAACTAAGTTGCATAAAAAGTCTTTAACATACTCATATGCAGTAATGTACTAATATAAACTAAAATACTTGAGTTTTTAACTTCCTCCTGTCTTATCCTCAAATGGACTAGACATGCTTAGATTGTAATAATCAAGTTGCTAAGAATGGGGATGTTCAACACTGCCATGATGTGGAGGCATACTCTTCCCAAGAGAGGTGTGTGACTTTTAATTTTTCACTCTGAAATCTTACTTTTGCATTGGAATCCCTGGTGTTTCTGGTGCTGATTGCATATTTGCTTCGGGCAGACTTCTTGCTGGGTAAGTTTTGATGTGAAAGAATAATTTTATCATAGCTGCTTGAATAGCAGGTTTTGGCAGCCTTAAAGTTTTGCCTAAGGATAAGATATAAAGAATAAAATACAAACAATTTTGTAAGCAAAAGAAGTTCCAAACTATGAATTAAATATATATGGCTTGATAGCATACACAATTGTCAGTTAATTTTAGAGTGAGGAAAATTTCTCATTTAACTGTAAAACACAGTCCATCATAATTTGTTACATCTGTATTTTTTTTTAAATTTTCTTTCTTTCACTAAACGTGCCACAGAAGAAGTCAGAGGTTGACTCTTCATTAAATTAGACTGAACCACTACTGTAAGAATTATTTACACCTGCTTTTGATAAATATTTTAATTTCATTATTGAGTAAAATTCGAATATACAGCATACATGACAAGAGAAAACATTCTCCCTGCTTGTGACACCGGTGAGTTTTTTCCATGCTGAATCTTGTACTACGAGTTATTGCTATAGTTTACCTTTCAGAAAGTCTGTTTACAAGTTCACATGGCTGTTTATTTTTTTGAGCCTTTTGAGTGGAGATTCTCTTCTGTGAATAAGCTGGAGCTGTCGAGGCCATGTTTAAAACAAAAGCCAAAAAAATTAATTTCATATCTATTTAACATTTTTCTCTATCATAACTAAAAAAATCAAGTAGCTATCGCTGCTGAATAAAACTTGAATGTGTTAGATTTTTTGCAAATAAGGACAGATTGACCTTTTTGAGTTTGCTGTTGAATTTAGGTCTGTGACATGATGTGCAGACTTAAATTCCGTTTTTTACAGTGAAAGACTGCATGGTGAAGTGTAGAATAATCAGACTCTCATCATCCTAATAATTTCATGAATACTATTTTGATTATAGTTTTACAATTTGTGTGTGTATATATATATAAAACTTGTACTTTCTTCCCACTGTTGAAAATTCCTATTTTTCTGCATGTAATTTCTTCCTACAGTTTAGAGGAGCCTGAAATAAGTGACTTTAAAAGCTAGATGTTCAACAAATTTTTCTTTGACTTGCCTTGATTTTGCTGCATGTGTTACAACTTGAGTGTAGAGCTGGAATTTTCTTTAATATACTTGTTTACGCTGCATTAGGTAACAGCTGGGACTAAAAAAACTGGTACAGTAATGCCCAATTTTAATATTCTTCCATGTGGCTCTGCAAAATGAGATATTCCTGTCATAAATTAACTATGGAAGGGACTCCTGTCATAAAGAACCAGAGAAGATTAAAGCTCTTGTGTGGGGATTAAACCTGGCTAGGTGTGTTAAAGCTGCATTTGTTGATCTTGCTCTGCAGGATCTGTACACATCCACTGTTTAGCTGCAGTGCTACTGATGGCTTATACTAAATTAAATTTGGCCTGATATGTGCAGTGTGGCTTTCAGCCCCCTAAAACCTAGCCTGTGATTGGTAAATATTTCAGTAACACATCATACTTACAGGTTGAACCAGAACTTTTATTTCTATGTAGAGCACAAGACTGAAGAGGTTCTTTGTAATTCCTCAGTTTAAATTGATCTCTGTTTCCTCTAGGACATCGGCATCTAAGTCCTGAAAATAAAGACATGTTGTTTAGAAAAACAAACACTATAAACAAGAATATTTTTGTGCAGCTTTTAGTATTTTTGCAGTCATACCTTTTCCCTCCCCACGTAACTTTGTATTGAATGTTCTGTAACTGTCAGTCTCACCATTTGCAAGTTCCTCGTGTTGTGAATCATAGGCTGACATGTCTTCTGAATCACTGCCTAAAATTTCAAAAATACATTAAAAATGTCTGAAATATAAGAGATTTTGGCCTGTGTACCTAGATAATTATTTGGTTATCAGCACCACAATATCTGAGCCCTTTGCTGTCATTAACATTACTGCAATTTTAAGTACTTTTTCCTCCATTTTACAGGTGGGGATCAAGGTTTGAAGACTGGCTTTCAGCCCTGACTGTAAGCCTCAAATGTAGATTTTCTTTCTCTCTTTTTTTTTTTTTTTTTTTTGGTGGTGTATTGGTTGCCTTCAGTCCCAGAACAGTTTTGTGGTTTGTTCTTGTTGGTGTTTTTGTTTAAAAAAAAAAAAACCAAAACAAAAAACCAACAACAACAACCAACTCTCTCTGTCCTTAGATTCTTGTTTTGCAGGTCAAAATTCCAACAAGCTGAAGTGTTACAAAAAAACTGGAGCCCAAGAGGAATAGGACAAGAGAATTTGAGAGGTTTAGCTACTGCACAAACCACTACTAGCAGTAATGTCCCTAGTGTATTATAGTGAAGTGAAAGGATATCACAGAAAAGCCAAGGACAAAAGACAGATCAAAAGTAAGAATAACCTACATCTTCGGACTTAAAACAATCTAGAACAGCTTGTTCTCTTTTAGTCATTGGGTACTAACAGCTTCAAAGTATTCTGCAGTGGAAAGATAAAATTGGGATCCCCAAAGAGAAACAAATGCTGACAGATACTTAGTGAACCTCCACGAGCTGGAGTCTTGGATGACTTGACAGCTGACTTAACTAGCTCACAGTAGCCTGTGTGGGCTCTGCTGTGGGTCTGGTGAAATTATGTAATTAGGGGCTGAACTAAGGAAGGAGGATATTTTCAGTCTATGTCAACCTTGAAGAGATAAAAGATGTAGGAAAACTTTTGTTTTCATGGAGAATAAGAAAGTCAGATCAAAAAATTCCAAGTAGAATTACTGATGTGAGGTGTTTCAATCACCAAATTTGGAATCTCCTTCTACAACATGAAATAAATGCATGTGATAATAAGAAAAAGCAAAATCAAGGCATTGTGTGCACAGCACTGTTATGCTTTTGAAAATGCTAGTAACATTTGGAAACTCATCTTAAAAGGTGAATTACAATTGAGTAATTCAGGTTGGGTAGAGCTTCTGCAGGTAATCTGGCCCAATCTTCTCTCCAAGCAGGATGAACTTAAATGAATTTGCTTAGGGCCCTGTCCTAAGTTTTTAATATCTCTGAGAGTGGAGATGTTACAGCCTCTCCAGGGAAAACTGTTGCAATGCTTGACTAGACCCAGAATTAAAACTCTTACTCATATCTGACTGGAAATTCTGCTGCCTTTTGGTTTGTCACTGAGACTTCCAAAGTGAATGTGACTTGTCCTCTTTAGTCCCCTTTTTCTTCTTAGTGTCTTGTGCTAAACAGTAATGTCTGTTAAGCTCCAGAACAATTTTTGTGCTGCTGAGATGAGATGGGAGTGTATTTCTTAACACGATACAATAGCCTAAGCACAGTTCTGAGCTTCCTATGCCATCACTACTTACTCAGGTTGGTATCTGATAAATCGGTTGGTCTCTGAATGAAGAGTGAACATGTTCCAGTTTTCCTTTCCCGGATGTTTGTGTTTCTTTGAGCATGAAAACAGAATAATCTTAGAATCTGTTAAACAGAATATTAACTGTACCTTAATACCTTTATGACAAGCCTTGTGACTATATTATATTAATATTTGAACATTTCTTATTTGAGGAGAAGGCAGACTTACTCATAGAAAGAACTCTACCTGTATCAATTATCTGAAAAGGTGGTAGGTAGAAGGTTAAATTAAAATTTAAGCCAATGCAAAATAATAACCCCTTTAGTTCAAGGACACAGTTCCGACAAAAGGACTGACTGACCAGAGCTGTTAAACACGCGTAAAAGTAGAGGTCTTGAGAATCACATCTTTAAATAGCAATGTAGATGAAATCCTATGTATTGATATATGCATTCATGTATATTCCATCAAAATATTATCAGTAGTAAGGATGATATGGTTTCTTAGTAACTTTGAGCTATTAAGGTTTTAATTTTACTGCCTTTGGATAATTAGAGGAATATCTGAGATGTACCTTCTGGTGGAACAGGAATTTATTTGACACATGTATTTTCAGCCTAAGGCATACAGTATCAACAGATGTGTTCTGAAAATTCTCCACCCAGTCATGAAAACAATGATCAGAAGATTGAGCTGACTTTCCTTAAAGGACAGGAAAAAAAAAAGGTAGCTAGGGTAGTTTTACAAGGTAAATATTAACACATGCTCTGTAAAATTATCTGAGAGTATATTTAGATGAATATTATTGTGCTCTAAACTGCATGTATTATATGATCTAGCTTTGGATAGAGATTTAATTTGCAAAAATTTCAAACTCCAGAATAACCCATGTGAAATTATTTTATCACACTGACACTTCTGTAAATGAAACTTTACATTTTTACTCCTATACTTGAAATACATCAATATGGTCTTCTTACAGGCCTACCAGATTAGTTGATGACAATGATAATTTCAAACATTTCTTACTGCTGAAGACTTTGCATCCCAATTTGGGATGCTGACACGTATTGCTGAATAGTGAACAAAGACATAGCCTCTTAATATGATAAAAATTACTCTGCTGTTTAAGCACCATACACCTTATACTGGTCCCTTGAAGTGGGCTCCTTTAACATGAAATAATTTTGTCTCTAATAAAATTGATAGGAGTTTTGCCATTTCTCTGGTGGTCTGGTATATTGTGTACCTGGTGTGATTAAATTTGAAACTGGTGATAGACTTGAAACCAGATCATCCTTTCATTTTATATGTATTAAAGACATTATTCAGTGTTTCATGCTGATTCCAGTATAGAGACACATCAGTGTACATGCATGTACATCTTCACTTAGCTGTAGAAAACCACATCTATGACAAGCCAAAATATGCAATACAATTACCCTTTCATACTTTCTTCATCAGCATTAAATTTTTGAGTTAATGAACCCTGATGATGGGATGTAAGACCTTCAGCAGAATGTATTTCCTCAGGTGAAAGGAATCTCTGTGGCATCCAGAAGGCAAAGCAAATTTATATAAGATTTTTTATATTACTGTGTGCATATCAAAAAGGATACAGTGGCATCATTTGTACATGACTTCTATATTGCTTTTGGTTGCCATCAACTCTACAATTTGATTGATCTATTTGCAATTCTAATTGTGGAGTAGACTGGACAAAATACGAACAGGTTTTTGTCTTTGAAACAGAATTCAAGGTAACTTCTCATGTTGCTCTGAGAAGGATTAGCATGTATTAGTTATTTTCTTTCAATGCCTTAAAATTAAATATTTTTGTAAGTTTTTGCTTTCTGAAAAATAATAAAGGAAGGCTACTAAACACAGTTCAATCTTCCCTAAGAAGCAAACTTCATCACTAGTTTCAAAACATGTTTGAGAATCTTTCCTTAATGAAATTCTCCTGTGGAAACCAATTCACCAATGTTAAGAGAGGCTGTAGTACCTCAAAAGTGGAGCCATTATGCTGTGCAAATACTAAAGAGGAAAATGTGTGATCTCAAATGTGAATAAGATAGTCTAAATTTAAGGAAAAAGTGAGTATGGAAACAGATCTCATACCATTAAGCTGGAAGAATTCTTGTTTGCTAGCAGACCTCCATTTCCCAGGGGCTGCATTTCTCTTCTGAAAGTTGATTCAGCTCTCTTCTGCAACCTTAATTCGTTAAGGAAAAACCACTCAGTTTATTTTTTAATCCTACTGAGATGATTTAATTAATTAAATACTCCCCAGGAGGGCAGGGATGGTATTATAACTGTTTCACAAAGTTTTGATGGCTAAATATAAATGTCGCTCATATCCTGAATTTGTGTGGTTGCAATGAATTTTATACAGAGGTAAGATTTCCACTTTCCATTATATTTGAGAAATCGTGGCAGTCTGGTGAAATTCCCGCGGATTGGAAAAAGGGGAACATAACCCCAATATTCAAAAAAGGGGAAAAAGAGGACCCAGGAAACTATAGGCCAGCCAGTCTCACCTCTGTGCCTGGCAAGATCATGGAGCAGATCCTCCTGGAATCTCTGCTAAGGCACATGGAAAATAAGGAGGTGATTTGAGACAGCCAACATGGCTTCACCAAGGGCAAATCCTGCCTGACAAACTTGATGGCCTTCTACAATACTGCTATGAACTTGATGGACAAAGGCAGACCAACAGACGTCATCTACCTGGACTTAAGCAAAGCGTTTGACACTGTCCCGCATGACATCCTAGTGTCCAAATTGGAGAGTCATGGGTTCGATGAATGGACCACTCGGTGGATAAGGAACTGGCTGGATGGCCGCACTCAAAGAGTTGTGGTTAATGGGTCAATGTCCACGTGGCGGCCAGTGACGAGTGGTGTCCCGCAAGGGTCAGTACTGGGACCAGTACTATTTAACATCTTTGTTGGAGACATGGACAGTGGGATAGAGTGCACCCTCAGCAAATTTGCCGATGACACCAAGCTCGGTGGCGCGGTTGACACGCTGGAGGGAAGGGATGCCATCCAGAGGGACCTGGACAGGCTTGAGAGGTGGGCTAATGCAAATGGCATGAAGTTCAACCAAGCCAAGTGCAGAGTCCTACACCTGGGACGTGGCAATCCCAGGCACAAATACAGGTTGGGCAGAGAATGGCTGGAGAGCAGCCCTGAGGAGAAGGACTTGGGAGTGCTCATGGATGAGAAGCTCAACATGAGCCGGCAGTGCGCGCTGGCAGCCCAGAAAGCCAACCGTATCCTGGGTTGCATCAAAAGAAGTGTGAGCAGCAGGTCACGGGAGGTGATTCTCCCCCTCTACTCTGCGCTTGTGAGACCCCACCTGGAGTACTGTGTCCAGTTCTGGAGTCCTCAACATAGAAAGGACATCGAACTGTTGGAACAGGTCCAGCGCAGGGCCACCAAGATGATTAGAGGGATGGAGCACCTCTCCTGTGAGGATAGGCTGAGAGAGCTGGGACTGTTCAGCTTGGAGAAGGCTCTGGGGAGACCTGATAGCAGCCTTTCAGTATCTGAAGGGAGCCTACAGGAGAGCTGGAGAGGGACTCTTTGTCAGGAAGTCTAGTGACAGGATGAGGGGTGATGGTTTTAAATTGGAAGAGGGGAGATTTGGATGAGATATTAGGAAGGAGTTCTTTACTGTGAGGGTGGTGAGGCACTGGAACAGGTTGCCCAGGGAAGTTGTTGATGCCCCATCCCTGGAAGTGTTTAAGGCCAGGTTGGATGGGGCTTTGAGCAACCTGCTCTAGTGAGAGGTGTCCCTGTCCATGGCAGGGGGGTTGGAACTTGATGATCTTTAAGGTTCCTTCCAACTCTAACCATTCTATGATTCTATGATTTGACTCCTAGTGAGACTGATGGTAGTGTTCTGGGCTTCGGGAAGTGCTTTAAGGTCTGTTAAGACCCAGAAAGGTAAGAATAGCAGGCTGGAAGGAATTCTTGGGTATGGAGTTATAAAATGCTGTAAAAGTTTTTATTCTGGAAATAATCCCTTTCAGAGATTCCAGAGATTTCAATTTTCTATACTCAGTAAATAATTTAGGTAATTTTTATGAAGACTTCTACAGTTGTTTCAAAGCTTTCACTTACATGTGAAGACAAAGATTGCACTTGTTGCCTTCTAAAGAAGCCTGATTTGTCTGTGGGATTACACTGGTTGTCTGACTTTTTTCTTCTTCGTTGTTCTTGTAAAGAAACGCAGTTTCAATACCTCTTTCCGGAGGATCAGCAATGCTTGAAATGACTGAGCTCTGTACAAAGTAACCAAAGGATAGATACTCGTTGTACGTGATCATTGCATCGCAAGTACATGATTTCTACCAACCATCATTTGCTGAGTATTTCTGACTTGGGATTGAGAAAAAAACATTTTCTTAAA
Source organism: Thinocorus orbignyianus (assembly GCA_013400375.1). Lineage (NCBI taxonomy): Eukaryota > Metazoa > Chordata > Aves > Ciconiiformes > Thinocoridae > Thinocorus > Thinocorus orbignyianus. The sequence goes on from VXBW01003802.1 coordinate 190,029, forward strand.
TATTAATTGTGAAAGCATTTGGTGATACTTCACTGTAGATTTATAGAAGGCCATGAGATTTTTTTTGTTTTTCCTTACTGCATTTAGGATCCAGGACAAAATATTACCATACTGAGCAGTAAATTCAGTTTTCTATAGCGCAGTAATGTTTGGTCATCTACTAAGTCTGCATTTTAAGAACCTTGGGCAAAATGAATAATATTTCTTCCAACTAAATAATAGTGATTAATTTCCCAAAACAAAGATAGCTTTGTAAAAGTAAAACTAGCTGCTCTTATTTTCTTATTCTGAAATAAATGCTTTTGAAGCTGGGACTAAGAATATTCAGTGTAGCTGTGCTTTTACAACTGGGCTTCTGTTACAACTATGGAAATATTATGAAGTTAGTATTTCATAGAAAACAACCAAACCCCAAACATTTATTTTCTTTCAAGTAACGTGCTATCTAAAAGTGTCATGCTCTTATTGCAGGAGAACATACAGTAGTACACCACCACCAAGCTCCTTGAAACTTCCTTCAATAAAAAATAATAATATAGTCTTGAAATAGTAAAATATACCTCACAAAGAGAATAGGATGATGGGGCAGATTTGTAGGAACTGAGCAGAAGCGATAAGTTGCATTTGCTGTCATCAGTTTGTTCTTGGATGTCTTCAAGCAGTGTGCCAAGCCTAAATATTTCCCCTTCTACCACTCTAAACACAAGTGCAATACAGAGTTAGTGAAACCTGTATAAACCGTTATTTTATTTCTTAATATGTGATAACCATACTGGGCACTGCAGTAAGCTTCCCATAGGAAATTAATGAGGTTTATCCAATCCCTTTTAAGAACTTGAATTAATCCATTAGATATCCTAATTATAATTATGATATGTAAAGCCCAAGATGAATTTTGGCTAAATCACTTCTAGCTTACCGCACGTAACGGTAAGATGTTTTCACTTCAGAAAAATTCTAATGAGTAAATGAAGTAATGGTTGTAAGACACTCAAAATATGGAAAATATACTGATGTACTACTTAGCACAGATCTGCTAACCTTTCAGGGTCAAACTCCCCAACGTTGATCAACTTGTCCTTGTAGTTCTGCAGCTGCAAATTACGGTGCTTTTCTCTAGCTGTTAAGTAATTCCTTTCCAAAGCATCAAGGTATCTCTTCAATTGATTTAATGCCTTCAGCAGTAGGAAGTAATTGAATAGAAAATGTCATTATAATTTAGTGAGCCACAGTGATAGGTACTTATGCTGTGTAAGCCAGATGCTATTTGCAGTGAGCTTGGTAAGAGTTTTGCTGCTGCTCTGAATTGGAACAGGACTGTGTCTTGTAGGTCCACCTAGTACTGTGCTGCTATACTATGTACAAGTTAAATATTAAACCATGACTTCTTAACTGACACCTTACATGCCAAAGCTTGTAACGTAAGTTTGCAACTTAAGGCATTTCACTAATAGTTTTGAGTTGTGATTCTGAAAATAGATTTACAGATTCATCCACCTACTGAACACATTCATTTTTTGACTCTCATAAGTCATAATTTCAGTCTGAGATCGAGAAAAGAGAGTATTTTCAGATGTCTGTTTAAGGCAAACACAGATTATCTTGCTGGAAAATTGTGCATCTACAGCCATTTAAAGTGCGTTTCAAATAACTGAAAATACATAAATTAATTTACCAGATAGTTATCTTGTAAAAGGAATGTCTCTTGGGTCTTATGCTTAGAGAAGTCTTCCACCTTCAAGACAAAATATGAGATTTTTAAAAATTTGGTTTATAAAAATGAATATGCTAAATGAATATAGAACTTGAGTATCATTGCAAAGTATGTATTGAAACAGAGCTCATTACTTTCTTTATCAGTTGATCTGTCTGATCCTTCAGTATTTGAGACATCTTTTCTCCTAGTGTTAATTCTGGCAGTAAATTAGAAGGATTTAGACAGTGTTCTTCTACTGTACTGGCTGTTAGTAATGCTGATGCTGTTGTTCCATACTGTAATCCTACATAATACAAAATAATATCAATGAATTGGAATTTCTGCTCAAAAGTGCTATCAAATTACATAAGTAAGTTATGTTGTTAGTGTAAGCTTATTTACTTGCTTTAGACAAACCACATGTAGATTGCATAGGGATAGGAGCCTGTAAAGACAAGACTTCAGAGGATGTTCCATTGTCTTGAGAGTAAATGTCAATGCTGGCACTTGGAAAATCTGACGGAGGAAGTATCTGCTAAAATGAGAACTTTGGTTATAGAAACAATAAACACAAAATTCAGAAATAATTCAAAATACAGAGGACATGTTAATATTAATGAAACATTTATTATAACAAGGCTGTGTCGTTTTCTGTGTTTATAGTTTAACATATGTGTAGTGTCTCATTGTATACAAATTTAAACACTGCAAGTCTATGTTGTGAAAATCTAGTAGAGGATTTGAATAAACAGGAAGTACAATATGAAGGTGACAAAATAGTTTTAGGGAATATTCATGGTCCCAGAGATACAGAAGAAAAAATTTAGAAAACAAAACAAAAAAAGTATCTATTTTTGAAAGATTTACCTTGGGATTCAGTCTCGGCTGGTCAATGTGATTCTGGGTGTCAGCATGCTGTGTCTGCATCTCATTTGGAGCCAGGAAATAATAGGGAGAACTATTAAAATTTGTTACATCTCAAACAATTTACTAAGATATAAATCTGGGAATGGAATTAAGCATCTGTGTAGCTATCTGAATGAACTCCATGGCAGGGCATGAAATTGAAAAGTAATTACCTAATTACTAACAAACTGTAGAAGAAATTTACCACAATAAGAGAAATATTGTTGTCAAACAAATCCTTTAAAAAGAATTGACTTGCCAAAAAATACCAGTATAAACAGTTGAAGAGTGTTAAGATTTGAAAAAGACGTCTTAAAGAGGGGCACAGCATGAAAACAAACTTGTAAGAAAAACTTGCAGTTCAAATTGAGCATTGACATATAATGCTACAAACAATAATTGATAGAGAATCTCCTAATAATTTGATAAGATGCTTTATAATTGCAAATTATACTCCAGAGCATCATGAAGTATTTGGTAATGAAAGTTCCATATAAATTCAGTTCCACAAAATGTTATTTGTGAAAGCAGCTGTCGATTAAAGTGATCTACTTGCTGATAGCTGTAAACTGCCTGCATGAACTAGTCATATTAGATTTTACTGAAGGCAGAGCATCTTCTTATGTTAAACATCACTCAAACAAGCGTTACAAATTTCTTAAAGCATCTTAATTACCTCTAGCTGTTGCAACAGTTCTGGAATGCTTATCTCTTCTTGATTCTGTACTTCAGCAGAATTGAAATAGTTCTTATTTTCTAGAATGTTGTTCCCAATTACTGACTTACTGAAGAAAATAGGGAAGGATTTTGTTCTTTCCATTGTAGGAACTGAGTTTATGTTGTCACTTCTTTCTGGTACTTTTACTTCTGAAGCAACTTTGGAGAAGTCAGGAAGGCAACAGTGAGCTTGACCTTGGCCATATTTGAGATTGTGAAGCAATACAGTTTTCTTAAACAGGTCTCTGTCTTCTTTCATATTTTGAAAGAGGTGTATATCTTCATTCTCACTAATCAGTTGTGAATTTTCTTGTCTGCATCCCCACTGACCAGTAGAAGAAATAGGTTTCTTGGAAACACATCTATTTTCATTTAGTGAATTTTGATTTTTACCACCGGTATTTACTTCGTTGTGCTTTTCAAAGTGATATTCTTCAAAGTTAGTTGCCCATTGTTTGCCTTTGACGCGTTCTGATGGCTCAGGTCTGTTCACAGTGTCACTGATACTTTCAGTAAAGGATGTCTCTGGGATTGTCTCGCATTCAATTAGCTGGCATGTGCTCATTAACTCCCCATTAGAAAAATGACGCAGAAGGATATCGGACATTTTGGAGTTAGTTGTATAGTCTTTGTCTGGTTTACTAAAACCATCAACAGGTAATTCCTTCTTAAAGGAAGCTTTGCATCCAGGCATTTCAAGTGAAATTCCTGTTTTTCCTATGGTACCACTGTGGTGACTTGAGAGTTCTTCAGGTTGTGGATGAGTTTCACAATTCGCTATTGCTTTTATGTTTTTGTTATCTTCCCAACAGGCCAAGTTTAAAATACCAGAAATATCTTCTGTACAAATACAGTCATTCAAATTATCTGAATTGCTGTATTTACAGGTTATTCCTACATCTCCATCATAAGGTAAGTCATCTTGTTCCTTGTCAGTTGCATCTGCGATACAGCCTAATTCATCTGAAAATGAACTATTCATTTGGGCTTTTCAAAGTTTGCACTTCTTCGTACTTTCTGTGTTGTTTATGTAGAATACAAGTGCCACTGCTTCTCCAGCTTCAGTTTTTGGATAGAGCTTTGACTTTCTGTATTGTATTGCGATCTGTAATGTATGAATAATAATTATTTTATAGTGAAATTAACTGGAAAATACGATCTACTTTTGTATTGTACCTACTGTAAGTTTTTCAGAACCATGCCCGAATGTGAGTGTTTTCATATTCACACTAGTGTAGGTCTGGATTAACTGCTGGAGAAAAGAGAAAGACACAAATGCCAAAAGCTGTCGTTGCTTGCAAATATCTCTGTAGAAAAAAAAAAATTATAGAATATTATAGAAATTATGGAAGATTGTAGGAAAAAAAAACAAACAACAAAACAAACACCAATCGACTAGAGGCCAGAGTAGTACTAGAATTCAACCTTATTTAAAAAGAAAAAGTACCATTCTTTACACTTGAAGTTTTTCTTCAGCCTCTGCACCAGAGAAAAATCAGCAACCTCTCTTCAATTCATTTCTCACTTCCTTTCGCCAGATGCAACGCTCTGACTATGGTACTGAAGGACTGTCCGGCCTCGGCAGCTTTGTCCCACACGCTGTTACCCCGCCGTACGCAGAAAGAAGAGAACTTACAGCCCCCGTTTCCTACAAGCGCCGCTGTGGCGCCGCGGCCGCACTTTCCCCCTCTCCGGCGCCACTGGAGCTGCGCTGTTTTTATTAACCCTGCCCCTCCCGCAGGCTCTGGCAGCAGCCGCAGCCGCGCTCCGCTGGATACCCCAGCTGGCGCCGCCACAGCGCCTACGGGGGCCACAGCTTGCTGTGGGGTGGGGGCTGCCGCGGTCTCGGCTGACAGACCCGTAACTCGAGCGCAGCGGCCCCCCCCATCCCCGCCCCCCGGTGCCAAGCGCTGTAGGGGGAGCACCGCCCCTCCGCTCCACTCTGCAGGGGACAAGCCACACCTACCCCGCCTTGGTCCCGCCCCTCGCATCCCATTGGTCCGTATGAATGATGCGGCCTTCCGGCGGAGCGTGCGCAGAGCGTTGGCCGTTACACCGCACCCTCAGGGCGCGCGGGGATTGGTGGGTTCGAAGAGCGGCTGCGCGTGGGCCGGGTGGGGCGGGGCCATCGCGGTGGGGAACCGACTGCAGCAGAGGGGGCGCGCGCCGGTTCTTTCAGCCCGCGGCCCAGGTGAGGCGCCGCCTCGGGGCGGGGGGGGGGCCGGGGGCGCATCGGTGAGCGCTGGGTGCCGGGAAGGGGATGGGGCGGCGGGTGGGAGAAGCGCTTTGCGGCGGAACGCCGGGTCTCGCCGCCGCCGCCTGTTAGCACCTGCCGCCGCGGTCAGGCGATCTGAGCGCCGCTCCGGCGACAGCGCCTGGTGGTCCCGTCCTGGCTTCGCAAGGCTGCAGCCGGTGGTCATTATCGCGGAGCCGCTTCGGAGCGGCCTGACGTGATGGCGAATACACCTACCGTGCAGTCAGTGCTGGAGCGCTGCTTGCGTCTGCGGTCCGGTGTGCTGGCTAGACAGTCTTTGGACCTCACGTCTTTGGAAACAAACGCAAACAGCCTTTAGTGATGGTGTGTCATTGAGACAGCACACTGCTCTGCTTTCTCTAAGTGAGACAGTAACAGCAAGGCATTACATCAGATGTCTTTAATCAGTTGTGTCGTGCTTAATAAGATAGATAAGGGCGATAAATAGTAAATAAAATTTTAAGGGTGTGAATGAAACAGACTACTAATTGAACAGGAACCAAAGGGCCTGCAAACGTACTGTGAAGGGTGAAGTGTGCAGGGAACAGGCTCCAAACTCTTCAAGCATCTGAGTTAGGCACTAAGTTGTGGCATGTCTAAACTCAAATCACACCACACCTTTAGCTGTAGGTTTTGCTAGTGTAGTTCCTACCTTTCTTTTGCTTATTCAGTTTTTGAATGGAGGAGCATGTTTAATCAGGAATTATTTAATAGGGAATTCCTCTTTATCACTTTATTGGCCTGATTGCAAAGACACACATTGTACCCCACCTTGAAGCTGTGGCCTTTCTTCTGTATCAGAGGCTTTTCCAGCCCAGTGTTCTGTTCCTGTGAGATTCTTGCCAGCAGACTGCAGGGTGCGTGCATCCTGGGTTGCCATGGAGAGCTGCGCAACCATCTCAGAATGGAGAGGAACATGCTGAGTCTTGTGTCTCATAAAGATCAGTTAAGAGATTCTAGTCACTCCTTAAATTTTGTCTGAGGGCTTTATACCTTTTAAGATGTAATTTTATTAGAGCTGAAATTATCAGTATAAAGGTTGTCCTCACAATGCAGTCCTTCTAAATTGTTTACTTATATATTTTTATTGCGTTTCAACTGATTTGTAGGTACCAGTGTTCCTTCTTAAAAGTTCCATTAATGGTTACCTAGTCCTCAGAACTGTGGTTATGCATCCCTCTTTGGCAGGAAGGACTTTACACTTTCAGTTACTTCCATATAAAGCTGAGACAAAGCTTACCTGAACCTTAAGACAGCGTCATTGGACTAGAAGAAACCTATGTGGTTCTTGTCTGTTGCTTTATTTAAAATGCTGTTATTTAAATGCCCTAGTAACTCTTTCAAGCAGCTTAAAACTGCTTTGAATTGTACATTCCTGCTACTCTTGCTGGAGAATTACTTCAGAACTTTATGATTAGGTTAAAATAATTTTTGAATTGGCATTGATAGGCATTTTACCATTTTGTTCTTGTGCTCTCATTGACAGTTGGCTTAAGTTGTTAATTTTTTTGATTTTTTTTTTTATTTCCTGAGGTATTTAGAGAGAATTCTTTCTCCTCATAGACTTTCTCTTGGTAGGGAGTAAGCCAGTCTTTTCTTGTATTTATGCTGAGTAAAAGCATTGCAAAAAAGACAGAAAACCTGTTTCTTTTAGACATGTTGCAGAACATAACAGCTCAATTTTGAAAATGAGTCTTAATTCTTACACCTTGTCAGGGTGGGTATTTATTCTTATTTTGCTAGGGCTGTTTCTAATGTTAATTCTTAGCCTTGTCTTGTCAACAAATGACAGCAGACCAGTTTTGTAAGCCAGTGTTCTTCATATCCCCATGTGCAATGTGATTTGGAGAGCAACTTGGCTCCCTATTAGTTAGGAAGGAAGAGTTTTATGAAGAAGTGGGTGGTTTTTTTCCAAAAAATAAATTCTATCTGCAGTTTTAACTACTCAACATGTGAGGAATTTTTCTTGTTTTACACAGTTTATCTGGATTCTTCTGTTTTGCTTAAAACAGGATAATTTTTAGTTTCTTCTAGTTTTCCAGCTTTTAAAATTTAACAGCAAAGATATTTGTACTTTCTTCTTTTTGTCATTCAGGTTTTTTGTAGCACTTGTGTGGTCGATTTCACTTTCCACAATTTAGTCGTTACTGCCCAGCTCTAGTAGCTATGGTCTTGGTTTTAGTGGCCTTTAAGGCTAACGTCTTAATTAAATTGTTCATATTTAAGAAGTAAGTACTGATCTTATGACTTTCTGAAAGATTAACTGTTTATTGCTATTACTGTTCCTGGGAATGAAAGAACAGAGGGATACCAGGTGAAGTAAAAAAAAACTCTTCACTTTTATTTAGGTGTTTAATAGCAAACCAGCTATACTAATGATCGTATCAAAAACCCCAAAGTACAGTTGTGGAAGGCCATAACATTAGGAATATAAAATACAGGAAAAATGGAAGTGGAAAAACTGGTAAGAGATGGTCTGAAACTTAGGTAATATTGAACACATGATTAATATCGATCTGCCTATTGGGACTCAAATTTGGCAGTGTTTGGAGAACATGGTTCTTGTTCATACAATAAAACTTTTGTGTATTATAAACTTTTTACTAATACGAAGGGAAAACTTCCATGTAGCTGAGTTACAGGGAAAATAAACCATATGTAATCTTCCAAAATGCTTCTCTCAATCTTTTTTATTTCTTCGCCATTTCTGTTTACTATGCTTTTTTCTGCCATTATCGTGCTCTTAAAACTGATATGACTTTTGTTTGTTACATGCAACATTTTGGAGCCTGTGCTTTACGTAGCAATCACTGGTTTATGAGAGGAGGGGGTGTGGGGTTGTGACCAGTAGTATTTGTGTGATGATGTGTATATATAGTGGCTAAATTTATGGGCAGTGGGGGCAAAATGGAGCCCAGTTCAGTATTTATCACTTAGAATACAACAAATGCATTGACCAGCTAGCTTCTGAATAGATTTGAATCTGTGTCCCAAATGTTAGAATAAATATGCAAAGCAGTTTACAACTTGGCACCTCAACAAATACTGTTTTTTTCCTTAAATCTATGTAAGTGCTGTGCTGTAAATAAACTGTACCTGTGGCTCTAGGAAGCAAACAATAAGAAAAAACAACACATCGTCTTCTCACTATAATATGTGTTCATTGTGGACTTTCACAGTTTTTACAGGTTGTAGCTGCGTGTTATTCAGCTGTATATTCATAAATGACAAGACAGTTAATACTTGCTGTTAATAATTGGGAATTGAGGGGCACAAGTGATGCACCAAGCAATGCTGCTGGCAGTAAACTGTCATGGATCATTTAAGTTGTGTAATACAGGTTCCACAAGAGCTACATCTGCTCCTTGCATTGTGAAAACTGGCTGGAGTGGTAATGAATTCTTACGCTCAATGCCTGCTTAATCTCTGAATGAGTATTACAGTGTGAAATAGGAAATTTATACAGAAGCTGTATTGCTTCACTTAAATTGCTGTGGTGTTTTACTGTCTGTAATTCTAAGGATTTAATTTATTTATTTTTTTAATTTATGAAATCTTAAGATTAATTTTCCCCCTCTCTCTGCAAGATGCTTCTGCAATCTCTGCTTTCTTTTACTTAGAAGGATCTCTTTTTAAGAGACATTATAGGCTAAGGAGGAGCTTAACTAAGTGGAACATTCTGTTGGAAAGAACTGTGATCAACTTGCTCTGTTAGTTTACGTACTAATAGTCAACATTTTGTGCTAGACTTTTTCCCATCTGTTGTTCTTTCACATTGTATAACATGCTCCATTTCCCAAACTGAAGGTACTTGTGAAAATGTCTTGTTGGCTGAGAGAGGCCTGAGATCTAGTATTATGTTAATTTGCATGATAAGATTGTCCCTGATTAGTAGAAGGAGCAACGTTTCAAATTTGTGTTCAGAACTTGGTAACAAAACTCTTACTGATTTTGTGGTAATATGATGTAAACTTTTGCTAAGAATAAAAGGATCATAAATTATTACTTTGTTGTGAACTGTCATTGAAGTCTCTGGTGGCATTTAAGCAGTTTAAAATTGCAAATCTCTTCCCCAGTTGTGGGATGCTTAGAAAGAAGGCAGTGCAGTATTTGTTTTCAGTCTGTGAATAATACCCTGTAAAAGCCTTGAACCCATTCTGATAAAAAATAAAAATGAAGGAATCCTAATACCTTGATGTATCAAATACATGGAAAATGGCAGGGGGGTTGGAACTTGATGATCTTTAAGGTCCCTTCCAACTCTGACCATTCTATGATTCTATTCTGACTTTGCTCTTTTGTTAAGGCAAAGAGAGAATGTTATTCTCCTGTCTTCTCGTATGTGAAATCTTAATCTTAATGCATTTAATTCTCAGTTGCCTGATTATTTTTATTATGGGGATATTAGTTATATTCTGCTGGCACTTCATGTTCTTTTCCTTTTTTATTTTGTCATAGTGTGGGATTGCCTTGCTTCAGGATTTAAATAGATGGCTTACATAAACTATCTGCAGGAAAATCTTTATAATAAAAGTGCTTGTGGTTACTTGTGTTAGTTACACTCAGTTCTTTAGCTTGCACACCAGACAGTAGTTATGTACGTTAAGTAGCAAACTGATTTCCAGCTAAAAACTGCTTGTCTGAGGAAAAGGATGTTCTGTTCTAGAAAGATACTCTGTGACAGAGGCACTGAGAGGTCCACATTTGCATCACTGAACACTGACTGACACTTAATACACTCAGATATCAGTCTAATACGTGCATTTGTTACTTCTGTGTATTACTCAGTGGAAGTATGTGTACTAGCTGTTTGTTTGGTTTTGTCTGCAGTCATCCTAAAATGTAAACTTAGTTCAGCATTGGGAAATTTGCCTTAATGTTGAGACAACAAATCTCTGTAGCTGTTTTTTTCTAAGGTAATACAGTTTGTACAATTGGTCTACCTCTAGCTGTACTTTCTGTCAGTGATGACTTAATTTGGCACATACTCCTTTCCTAAAGCTTTGTGAAAAATAGCAGATGGTTAGAGAAGGCATTACTTTATTGGCTCCTTTAGGGAAAGGCAGAAAGAATTGAACTGTGAGATACTCTGTCAGCCCCCAGATGACAGTCAGCCTATGTTAGCCGTATAACTGGAGATCAGCAAAGTAATGATTTGATCATCTGACAAACTCCAAAAAGGAAGGTACAGGTTGAGGAAAGGAGCCAATGAAGCTGCAGAAATTTACTGTTCTAAGGAGATGCAGGGGGAAAAAAATGTCTCACTCTCCACAATATTGTGATTATTGGCTCTATACACTACTAATAAATAGCAGTATCGGCTTTCTGTTTCTTGCTGATTTGTGGAAACATGGTATTCTGTCAAAAGTTGAAATGAAGGGATCTATCATAGACGTTCAGTGTAACTAAGAACTGCAAAATTATTAAAGTGATTGTAATTGTGGTAAAATTTACAGTATGTAATAAAATCTTTTCTGAAATGGAAAATGCCTTAAAACATGAAACGCTTGTCTGGAAGGTGAAATAACTAAGACACTTAGCTTGCATAACAGGTCTTTAAGAAAGAAGTTATAGCTGTTGGTTTATTGCTGTCAGTGACTTGAAATACACTGATCAGAACTGAAGATGGAGAGTTTTGGTTTCTTACCTAAATTTTTTTTGAGAGTCTCATTCAAGGCTTAGTGCATCTGTGTCTCTCAGTAATTCACTTCAGTGGTGTTAATGGCCTTGGTTCACTTTCTGAGAACACTGATGATAATTTTATGAACAATACTAATGCAAGCATGATGGGGTTTCATGTTTTAAAGCACTGTTGTGTGATATTCCTTTCATTTTGTAACATTAGTATTTTAGCATTTTTTAAAGTTTTATTGTAAAATTTATAGAAATTAAGTTACTAGATTTTATGCAATTTCAGAGAATCAAGTTAAAATTAGTTTTGTAGAATTTAGTAAGGAATTCAGTCTTAAAACTTCATGCAGTCCTCAAGCTTCTATGTAGCTTCTATAGAAATCTCTGATTTAATAAAAAAGAATAAAAAGTGACTTTTTGACAGTAATAAGTATATTTTTTAGATGAAGCATTGAATTGAGGCAGAGTTAGCTTTTTAGTGATGGCTTGGTTTGATTGAAGATCCTTTAGGTCTTCAATCTAACCCTTCAAGACAGGGTGGATGAGCCCTAACTATGGCTCACCATTTTCTCCTAGTAAGAGTTGGTAAAGTGCGTGTGTTATGGGATATGAACTGCCTGCTACATTTGTTTGACTATCCTCTGCCCTGCTTTATTTGTTTTTTTGGGGGGGGACAGTGGTAGTATTTGCTTTGGTATCATACAGCTGTATAATTAGTAACGGCAGTTTGATTTTCCACTTCTGAAGGAGGCCCAATTTCTTTTCTGTGTGCTTTTTTCTGTTACTTTAAAATTGGAAAAAAGCTAGGACTTCCTGCATTTGGTAGCTGGAATAGTAAAACTGTGCGTTTTAAAGTTGTGTATGCAACTTCAGTTTTCTGTTTATGCTTTCCTCAAAGGCAGCTCTTCAGCATGGATATGGGTGTAGCATTGTTCAAAGATGTGGAGAGAATAAATTTAAAGCAGCAACTTTGCATTAATACAGGTTGTTTGGGTTCTTTACCTAGTAAACATGAAGTGCCTTTTTCATGCTACATGAAGTTTTAATTAAAAATGCAAGTTTAGGAGGGAGCACCTTTCAGTATTAGATACTCCAATAGAATAGATCTTCTCCTGATTTCTGTAAATTCACTAGACTTTTCTGCTGAAGTACTGTGTCCTCCAAGTCAATCTCCTACTGGGGAAAGGCTTTGTGTCACAGAGAGATTCTGAATAGTTGAGTGAATCAGTTGAAAAAGCAAGGCTTAATTTGTTACTGCATAATGCTCCCAAGGCCAATTTACGTCTGAGAGATACTGTCTGTGGAAGTGTTCATCAGTTTCCGCCTCCTGAATTTTGAATTCACCACCCTAATTAATATGCTTTAGGTTTGCTTACTGATTACATGTTGGCATGGCTGAAGGAGTAACTTGACATCATAATGAGTTATGGATGAAGGAAGCGAGCTATGAAGACCAGACCCAGTAATTTTTGTTGGATCTGTGACCATCATGTGTTGGTCAACTCAGGTGTGTCCGTATCACCCTCCCAAGACCAGGAATGTGCCATATGGCCATTAAGGAGGGAGGAAAGCAGTAGTGGCTCCAGCTGGTGGGAGATGGTGGCATCGATCAGCAAATGAGGTTAAATATCAGGATAGAAGAGTAGCTCAGACAAAATGAAGTTATATACAGATGATGTGAAGTGTACTTCTAAAAATAACCTATATTTGAATAAATACAGTGCTTTTAAATGACTGCATTTTTATTAGATTTTACTTATTTTTAAAATAAAGTTTATTAAACCAAATTATTCAGCTAATTACAATTACAGTATAAATATACTAACAAATAGCCAGTTGTTATCTCATGATCTGTGGCAGTTGCCAAAATACACACTTCTTACTTGGTGACATGTAGTAATTTGCATGAGTGTATCCATCTGTGGAACAAAGCTTTCTGTTTCCTTGCATTTGCTGGTCACCAGGAATGTTCATGGATGCTTGCTGTGGACTGGGTGGCTTACAGCTATCTGCTTATCTGAGTTATGTGATTTGAGGTTCAGACAAACTTCCGGAGAGTAAATACCTGTAACATGGTCTTCCTAGTGTGTGGGTTGCAATGGTGTTGTAAACTGTATGTGTCATGCTTTGCAATTGCAAAAATATACCCACACCCACTTGTTGATGCTGAATAATTCTAATGATGAGCATGGAAGGGCAAAATAGTTGTTTGACTGGGAGAATATGGATCGTCTGTTTGAGGTGTGCTGGCAAAGTAGAATATGATGGGAAGCATGAATCTTCATAACTGGTACTGGATAAAACTAATGAGAGAAAAAGGCATGGCCTACATAGACAATTAAAAATAGAGAGGGTTGTGTTTTCTCCTGGTGACAGCTTGAAATCTGAGCTCTGCTTTTGTGTTTTGACATCTCTGCAGTCCCTTGATTAAATATGCATTAATGAATTACACAACTATATGTTTACTTGCAAAGGAAGGTAATATTAGTACTGTACAATAAGTATGTCAACTCCTTTACTAAAAATACGCTTAAAAGTAGGTACACTTTTGAATACAGAGTTTATTTTCTGTTAATCTTTTCCCTGCCAGCCTAAACATGTCTAACATTTAAGTGCTGGCTGCTGCAATCCCTTTGAAGCAGAATTTGGAGCTCATATGACAGCTGTTGTGAAGCCAGTGTAAAAAAAATAACAAACCCAAAACAAATCCCCAAGCCCCCATACCTTCTGGCTTTTCTTTTGGGAGCAGCAAGGGGAAGGGGGAATAGAGTGTAAACCTCTACCGGCTTCTGTGCTCATAATGTTATGTGTGGGCTGATCTCCAGAATGGATGATCTCCAGATGGGACTGTGTCATCCAGCTCTGTCTACTGTGGGAATTCAGCTAACTGAATTCACAGTTTCAGCACTACTGTTTACGTGTGAAGCAGTTTGTGATCTGTTTTATATTATGCCTTTCATTCTGTAGCTTTCATCTTTTCTTTTAGCTTGGAACTTCATGAGGCCAAATAACAGTAACACAGGTAAACTGTTTGAAGTTTCCAACAGAAAAGAGAGCATTGGTTTTTGTTAAATCTTTGCTTTCTTGCTTGCCTGCAGGAATTGCTGTATGTGTTTAGAAGGCTTTGGCTCTGGCTTTAAGTTCTTGATTGATGCTTCCTGCTTACTGGGAGTAGTGTTGTGCTTTTACATCAGCTGCAAATAGTTATGAGTTATTAACTGAGTATGAGACTTCAAGCCAAGCATCTTGTGTTCCCTTTGCAGAAACACAGCTGAATGGAGCTTAAAGGGCCACAGATGAAAGAACTTGAACACGTTTCTGAAGGTTTAAGATGTGTCTGACATTGCCCTCCCTACCGTAGTAATAAAGAAGAGTTTTTCAACAGGAGCTTAGGATCTCTTTACTCCGACTTATTAATATACTAACTGGAATGGTGTTCTGACAACAGCTCTCCATAGTAAAGTACTTACCCTGCTACAGAACACTAGTATTTTCTCTACTGATAATGCAACTCAATGGAGGAAAGTAATGTTTTGATAAGCATGCGTGAAGATCGTTCCTTTCATGTGCGATACAGGTAAGACTGTATTAATTTTAGTATAGATGAATAAGTGCTGTTAATTATAGAAAACTAAACGAGTTGCAACAAATAGTTTGATTATCTCTGTTACAAGTATTGATTGAAACAGAACGCGAAAGTAACTTCTTTTTTTCCCTTTTCTTGATTTTGAACTATTAAAATTCGCTTTTGTTATACAGTAGGTTATGTTAGTGTAAATGCCTGACTGTATAGTATTGGAACTGTGTACTGTTGCCAAATAGTACATGATTGTCTGTATTTCTTTATATTTCTGATAGAATGGTATGAAGTACAATCCCTGAATGGTAATACCTGCTCTCTCCTCTTTTAGCTTTTAGGCTGTATATGCATAGTGTTGAATTTTGTCTGCTAGAGTTCTCTGTATTTGTCTCATTATTGCTTCTATGAATGATGAGTTTTTAGGTGCCCTGTCACCTTGAGCAGTGTTTTCCTTGCTTAAAATAAAGGGGTTTGATTGATAGGTAGAAACTGCTTTGGTTCCTTGAACTAAAAAAATCTGTTATTGTAAGTCAAGAGGATATGTGGTTTCACTTCTGAGAGATTTTATCATTTTCCTTCTGGAATCCCCTTTACAGACCTGGGACAACACATTAGCATTGCAGACTCCTTCTAATGAACATGAACAACAACAGAAGCATTGTGTAGTGCATGGTATTTGGATGGCTGGTGTTTGGAAGGGTGAATCTTCCAGCTCATTCAATAGGAAGGGACACTAGAACACTAGAATGATTGTTTTAAAAACAAATAAAAGCATGATTCTTGTTGTGTGCTCCCCGCACCCTCTCTGCCCTGGTCATCCTTCCTTTGGAGGTCTTTTCCTTGCTAGCTACAGGAACAAAGCACTACCCTTATTAAGACAGCACATGCTGTGGCTTAAAATTAATTCTGAAAATGTTCTGACAGTGTTAGTTTGCTGTTAGATTGGGCTTCTCTTCTGTTTCATTAAAATACAGTATTAGTTCTGGTTAGCGGTACAGTCAGCAGGAGGAGCTTTTTCATGATCAGTAAGGAGCAAATTAGGAAAATTGTAATTTACTCTCTGCTTGCTTTATTTTGCTAAAATCTTTACTTTGTGGCTTTGACAGCAGGAATCCCTAAGTGCGTGAACATGATGTTTGCCTGTGCTGTTGCTAATGTTCTTGGTCCTCCCTAGAAAACTATAGAACATCCTTCCTCACTGTTTAATGGAAGCAGGACCTGTTCAGGGGACTATTATAGAAGTAAATGGATGAAGGAAGTGGCACAGCCAGTTGTCTGGTTTAAATTGACAAGCCAGCAGAAAAATTGGCAAGCAGTCAGGGCAAAATGTCTAATATGCTGTATTTCCGTACAGGCTTGAATGATACTGATTAACAATAAAACTATTCATGATCATATGAAACCTTTCTGTAAGAACTGTAATCTGATAAACATTTAAAAAATATCAAGACATAATAAATTTGATTTTTAAAAAATATTAAATTTTTCTAAAATGTAGAGAAGCTGCAAATTAATTCAGTGTACTGAACTGGAATTTTATGGTAATTTAATGTAATATCTGTAATTTGGAAAGATTTTATTTGATTGCAGCTTAAAATTTAATGCTGAAAACAGTAGGTCATAAATTACTGGGGGGTGGTAGTTTTTATTTATCAGTTTTACATCTACAGCTACTGTTCCAGACTTGTTTGGCTCTGACTGCTTTTTCCTTCCTTCTGGTATTCCAATAAACTGACTGTAAGAAGAAGCTGGTGGCCCACTAAGGCAAGGCTTTACTATGGGTCAGTTTCTTACTGTGCAAGCTTGCTCTTTCTCACTGTTGTAGTTGACCAGTATCACTTTAGCAGCTATAAAATTCCAGATGCTGGTGGAAGAAAACTTTTTTATTCGTACATTGTTTAGTTACTGAAAATAAAATGCTGAAGTTGATAGGACTAATAGGTGATCTGTAGAGTAAATATTTGTAGAACTCATTTTTCTTGGCCTGCTAAATTCATACAACAAAAACTTCTAACTGCTTTTGTCTTGACTGCAACAAAAGAACCCAAAATTCCAGGTGTGTGATTTCTTTGTGTGTTTATGTTGTTTCTAAATTTGCCATCAAACTTAGTTTGACTAAATGCAGTGTTGCTTTGGAGTGGTCAGTGTGGTATATTTCTGCATGATGTGTAGAAACCATGAGTAAGGACAGCAGTCAGGAACAGTATCAGATCTTTATTATAGGATGCTGTGGCTTTAGTGATTTTATGCGTTTTGGGGGATCTTTGTTTGTGTCTTGGTATGGTATGTGTATCAACATGTTTAATGGAAAATTGCATGGAAACTCCATTCCTCCTCAATGGCAAAAAGTCCCCTTAGTAGGAACTGAACAGAGTAAAATTAAATTCATTGTGGTAGAAAAAGAAATTGTAGTAATCAATGAGTCTTCTTGCTTTCTTCTAGTGCCTTGTTTCTTACTAATTTTCAGTTGTTTATTTTAAGATGAGAACAGATGAAAGAAAGGAGACTCCAGAATGGGAGAAAAAAACCTGGCACACTAGGGTGGAGGCATATGCATAGGGTTTATATTCTTGTAAGTATAAAGATTCAAAAGAGAATATGAAGAAGGTCAGAGAAGAGCAAGGGAAAAAAGAAGAAAAGGGAAGGGAAGGGGAGGAAAGAGGAGGGAACCAGGCAAGATGAAAAGCTTAGAGGGACAGATAAGGATGAGGTAGTTTTACAAATGAGAAATTATTCAGGAGAAGCCAACCTTTCAGAGAACAGGTCCAGACAACTATATACAGAATAACAAAACGAAGCCCTGTATGAGTGCTTCCATGGTGCTGTCTGGAAGAACATTATCCTGTTTAGCAGGAACAGAATTTCATTAGGAGTGCACAGATGAATGGACCTTGTTCTCTTCTTGTCTCTGGGGACTCAGTGTATCTTTTGTTGAGCCATTGGGTGTTGAATAAATAAGTAATTCAATTCAGCCCTGGGAACAGAGAAAGTAATGTCATATTCTCCTTGTAACTATTTAATGACTTCCTAAAATATTGATAACCTATCTAGCCCTGGCTAGTCTGCCAACATGCTACTTAACCGTTAGTAGTGACGGTTAAAACTCTGAAGAGGTGATGGTTTTTTAACGGGAGAACACCTATGTAAAACTTTAAAAAAAAGAACCAAGCTAAAAAGAAGTCCAACCCTGTTGTGTTAATTTTCATAACAGTTCTTTAAGTAATGGAAGCAAAAAAAATGAACCAAAAAACCAAACCTAAATCTCTTCTGAGTCCAGTTCTGGTACTTAATGGATAAGCCTAGCAAACTTTAAAAAAACCTGAATGATTGCATAGCTTTTAAATAATGTGAATAAAATATCAATAAATACTTCCTTTCCTCTGTTCTTTTTTTTTTAATATACCTTATTTAGACTTTGAAATTGTAGAAGGTCAGTAAGAATGCATCCACATGGAATTATGACTTTAATTGCTTTACAGATTCTAGCAACCTGTTAACACAACCTTTCTAGACTTGCACTTAAGAGTAGTATTGAATTTGGGATTCTTTTTTACTCAAACAATTGCTAATTCTTATTCTTATTTACTTCCTGTAGCTATGGTTTAATTAAAACTCTCTGTAGTAACAGCTGATATTCATCAGCCTGGGTATTACCCTTAGCTTCATAGTTACTTACATCCTGTATGAAAACCCCCAAATCTTTCATTTTTCTAAGTTCTCTTAAGTCTATGTTGCAAAGTCCAAAGTTGTTTGATCAAACGGTTATGCTGCCTTGGCATTTGTCAGTCTTTGGCATAGTGTGAAATTAATTGAATGTGGTATATCAGGAAAATGACCGACCCATAGCATTCTTTGATATGGTGTCTTTGTATCCTTTTAAACTATGCCTTCTCTTCATTGATTAGGTGGCTAATGCATCATATTTGCAAATCAAAGCATGATAGGTTATTTTAGTGGTATAAATTCACTTACAGAACTGGAGTCCAATATAACATTTGGACGATTATGTCACATACACGTGTTGAAAGCTCTTTTTAGGCATTCAAGCTAAAAATCTGAAGAAATTAATGTGATTGTGTAATAGTCTAAATCTTCGCTTTAAGGAGCACCATATTTTCTAGCCATCACTTTAATTAGACATGTCAGTTAACATGAGGTGCCCGGGGAGAACCTCTTTAGATAGGATTAAGATTACCCAATGAAGTGTTTTAAGTCTTAAACCTTCAGTTACTGATGGTGTAATCATTTCTGCCTCTACTTAACAGTACTTAATCATTTCTGCCTTTTTCTGTCTTACATTCAACACATGCACAATGTAATAAAAGCCAGGTTCTGTGTTCTAGCAAATTGGAATGCTTTAACTGCTCTGAAAAGTTTCCAAGCCTAAAAATATTGCATGTGTTATGGATATCCAATCTGAGAAGTTGGGCCTGGGAAGAACTTCGTGCCTGAGTTATCATTTTCTGTCTGCATCTTTACTAACTACCAAGCATACAGTATTTTTAATTGCAAAAGTTCAATATGTCTGTCATCTCGTTGTGCTTAAATTGTGGAATGTCAAAGACCAGCAGGTATGGTACAATTTTGTGTTCGTAGCTTTTACTTATGATCCAAATCCTTCTATTTCTTCTGAAAGTATTGGATTTTTCAAGTATATTTCTTTCTTGCTCAGATTTGAGAAGAATGTTGTATAACCTGTTTTTTTTTCTTATTTAGAAGAATAAATTTAAACATTGCAGGTATGTTAAGTAAATACTTTATCCCTGTGTCTTGTATAACAGCTGTCTTCTGGTGTTGCTCATTAAAATAACTTTTGGAAAAGCCAGGATTTGGTTGTTACTATTACTGATCTGTGCATATGAAGGGAAATGGTTTTAGGAATGGAATTCTAAATGGTTTATTCTTGCAAGCAGGTGAATATCAAATGGTGCCATAATGAGGATATCTTTGACTACACGAGTGTTCTTACTATGTAATCCATCTTGAAGAAAAAATCAAAACAATACACAAATTTACAAAGTTGGTGCTCACTTTTTGACAATATTAGCTCATGCTTTTTAAACACTTACAGAATGTCTTTTACTGAGTTTTCTTTCTGAAAAGAATATTCTCTTAAAAGTAGATTGATGATGGTTTTGTGAGCTTTTTTTTAAATGCATGTATCTCGAAAAAGCTAGAGAACCGTATTTCTTCAAGATCAATAGCTTGGTCGTCTTTTTCATCCTCCTCTCCCATACCTCCTTCCCACTTCAGAACTGGAAAGTAGGAAGTGTTTGTTTATAGTCATTAAGACTTACTGAAATGTTACCTTTTGTATACCTGAATTCACAGCAGCAAAACCAAGTATGAATGCTTTTTGGCAGCTGCAGTTCTCTAACTCCTTTCTTTGTTGTTCAAAACGTAATCTTCTACAAATTCTGCTATAAATTAATTCATTAATATCTTCTTTACTGCTTGCACTATTTTGTACTATACAATTACAGAACTATTTGCTCATAACAATTAAAAATATTCCAGTGGCTTCTGGAATTATGACATCTCAGTTAAGTAATTTGAATTCACATACATTTTGTTGTTAATTCAATCTAGACCTTTTGTCTGGACACTGAGAATTTTCATAGCAGTGCCACTGTTAGGAAATGATGAAGTGCCATGAACTACATAGGAAGCAACTTTCAGAAAAATAGTCATGGTCGTTGATACACAGGAATTATTTTTTTTCCCCCTCTAAGACATTTTTTGCAGATAACTGTGGTGTCAACCTAAAAATAAAAGTGCTTACGTTTGTCAAAATAAGTATTTGCCAATAACAGCTTTATTTCTAGGTCACTTTTCTGGAATTACCTACATGGTGAAAACTTGGCATTTTTGAATTCTATGAGTGCTGTATATAGACAGAGCAACGTTTGGATTTCTTCCTCAAGACTTAGAAACCAAGAAAGAAAAAAAAAAAGTTGCAGTTACTTGTTCTGATGTTATGTTTGCTCATCAGTGTTGAAGGTGCAAATTCTATTTCAGCGTTATTTTCTGTGCTGTTATAGTCCCCAGCTCATTGTTGGTTCTGTGGTGCTGACTCTCTGTCCTGAACAAACAGAGACATTCTGAGTGAAATAGCCTCTTCAGAACTCAGGTCCTTGGGCAAAGTACTACATTTAGAGTGACTGTTTTTCTTTTTACTTAAATTGTGCAGGATGGAGGCTTCCTGCCTAGAGCTGGCTTTGGAAGGTGAGCGCCTGTGTAAAGCAGGGGATTGCCGAGCTGGTGTGTCTTTCTTTGAAGCAGCTGTTCAGGTTGGAACTGAAGATTTAAAAACCCTCAGTGCTATTTACAGCCAGTTAGGCAACGCCTATTTCTACCTGCATGAATATGCAAAGGCCTTGGAATACCATCACCATGATTTAACTCTTGCAAGGTAATCTTGTGTATTTCTTTAACTGTGTTCTCCATTGCATCCCATTCTTGTAGAGATGAGCAGTTGACTCTTCGTTTTCTTACCAAACCTTGCTAGTAATACTTGGTAATGAATGAATGTAGTGATGGCAGAGGGCCGGGGGGCCTGGCAGGTAACTTGATTGCCCTTTGACCTGGGAGCTAATACTCGCTCTAGCACCATAATCTGACTGAGGCCTTACCAGGTTTGGGGATAATGAAATGGTTTCCTTAAATACACCCATTCTTTACCCTTTCCTGTTTCTAAAACTCAATCTTGATGGTTCTCCAGAATGTTAAGCTGTCTCTCTTGTTTGCTCCTTCATGTTTCTCTGTGTAAAACTCAGTGTTGTGAAATCTAAAGCCCCTGTGCATTTCATGCGCTATTTATGCATCTGACTTTTAACTCTACGGTATAGATCTAATAAAAGACGCGGGCACCTAATGTACTTAACCTCGGTTTAGGCACAGACTTACTCTTTCCACTGCCCTAACCTGCCTGAGTGCTGTTACCTTGTGGGAACTTGTGTTATTCCCCAGGTATCATAGTCTGGGTGGTTCAGGACCAGTCTTTTGTCATAGCCTGGTTTAGAATCTAGGAAAGCAGTATTACTTCTGAGCTTTCTGGGAGACCAATATATCTTGTAAATAATACAAGACTATGATAGTCAAGTAAAATGCAGAAACAGTTAAACCTCTCTAATGCTGGGACTGTCTTTCTGTATAATCATTAAGAATTTTCTCTTTATTCTCTTCCTAAAAGAAGTGATTTTTTTTTTTAATGTCAAGTAGATGATCAGTGCCATGAATACGAGCAGCTGCACAAACAGCACCAATAAAATTAAATGTCTGTAACCACAGATTGAACAATCTTCATGTAAGTTCATTTTAGATATAAAATGAACTAAATATATATGTATTTACATGTTTGTAATCTCTTTTCATAAATTCTTCTAATTGGTCATTTGCTTGGTTTCAAATAATACACTATTTGCTGCGTGCTTTATTTCTGCAATTTTAGGACAATTGGAGATCTGCTGGGAGAAGCTAAAGCTAGTGGGAATCTGGGCAACACCTTAAAGGTACTTGGGAATTTTGAAGAAGCTATTGTTTGTTGTCAAAGACATCTGGATATTTCCAGAGAACTTAATGATAAGGTAAGAATTGCTCAGGAATTGAAGTGAACTGCTAAGGTGTAATTCTGAACCCTGTTGTACTGGCAATGAGCATGCCACCATTCAGAGGGGAGTAAATACTGAATGTTCAGTTATTTCTTCTAGACAGTAAGAATCTGTTAGTTGTAAGAGTTGTTTGCACCTGGAAGACTATACATCCAATTAATTATTGTGGGGGTTTCGTTGTTTATTTTTTAAATTATTTAATTTTAATGATAATTGGCCTCAAGAGTTACTATTTGTCTTGCACCTCAAGAAGAAGTAGTATGGAAAACAATTTGAGGGATGCGACTTGGTGGGAGTCCAGTGGGTGGTAAGAACAGGTTCAGGATGGGCAGAGCATGTGTTGACAACTAGTTAACAAACTTTTTTTCCCATCTGTGGATTATACGAACAATAGTTTTGACACAACTTTGAAGCATAAAATGTTCATGCCTTTATTATTTTACTTTTGGTTTAGGTTGGAGAAGCAAGAGCACTATATAATCTGGGAAATGTATATCACTCTAAAGGGAAAAATGTAGCTAGTGCTGGGACTCATGATCCAGGGGAACTTCCAGATGATGTGAAAAATGCTTTACAAAAAGCTGCAAATTATTATGAGTAAGTAGTAGCTTTAAAGGCTGAGCATCATCCAGTTCATTAGAATATTGGGATACTTGTGGTGTCACAAACTGACCTGTGGCACACTGCTGTTCGGATCAGTGGTACCTGGGAGCTTCTTCCCTCTTGAACTGGAGAGTGCACTCTGTTTGCTGTGCTCTCATTTTCAGTGGACCTCGTATTACCTGCTAAGTCCGTCCCTTAGTGAGAACCCAGTAGTACTGTTCTAACCAGGCTGAGACAGCACTAGACCTTGGTGTCCCTGTGTACAGTGTGGCGCTCTAACTAGAAGCCGGCACACCAGCTTGAGTAGGAATGCAGTTCAGGTTGGTATCTTGCAGGAAATGTTTCCTCTTCAGTGGAAGATTCACAGTTGCATAAAGGCCATTAAAATAGGCCGAAGTAGAATGCCGCTACCTTTTCCTTTATATAAATAGAAAGATTTTTTTTCTTATTATAATGTAAATGACATTGAGGAAAAAAACCTCATAAAAGTCACCACTCTTCCTCTTCTCACTTCCCCAAAACAGGGAAAACCTGACAATAGTAACAGAGCTGGGTGACAGAGCAGCACAAGGACGTGCCTTTGGAAACCTGGGGAACACACACTACCTTCTGGGCAATTTCAGGAGTGCAGTTTTAGCCCATGAACAGGTACAAGAGTGTCCTAGTAAGCAATTATGTTCTAGCAAAATATTGCCAGTTGCTCCTCATCTTAACTACATATATTGTGTTGGATCTTGTTGCAAGCTTTTTTTAATGCAAGTTTTAAATCTTAATGGCACAGCTGTTCTTTCCCGGCATTGTTGGCCTAAAGAACAGATACCATTCTGAGCATGCATTTCTGTTTGCAAATGTATGTTACAAAGTACAAAATTGATTAAATAACACAATTATTTCACAATTTTAAGCGTCTCCTAATTGCAAAAGAATTTGGTGATAGATCAGCGGAAAGAAGAGCATACAGCAATCTTGGAAATGCCTACATATTCCTGGGTGAATTTGAAACTGCTGCTGAATACTACAAGTTAGTTGACTGCATATATTTTTATACCTCTCCTTATATAGTTTACTTCTGTTGTGCCTGGTACTTGAACTCACTGTAGAATAGCCAACTCTTCAACATATACTTTGAAACATATACTTAGCTGCGTTTGTTTAGCAAAAGTACCATTTTTTCCCCATAGTTGCTTAACTGTTCTTTTAAGGGAGGGGCAGAATTAATCTTTTTTATTTTTTTAACTTTTTGTTACTTTAAATAGATTCTTGTCTGCACTGTAGATATCTTTATGCCCACAGGCATTTATTTCCCTTTACTCTAGAGCCAAGCATTGCTGCCTTGGCTCTTGGCAAGTTCTGGCATGACCCGAGTACAGATCACCAGAGCTACACCTGAGGTGGGGAGCTGTCTCAGGTGTCACTCCATACCTGCGATGGGGGGTGCACATCAACATGATTTCACATCTTTAGTCTGTATTTTCAATCAAGACGTTTTTCTTGATCTCTGCACCACTAAGCAGTTGTTGCTGTCACTTGGCCAGCAATTTGTAAGCATTGCCAGGAGCTCAAGGGAGGTAATTCTGCAGCTAATTTGCCAGCTTGGTGTCCTGATTCGTTTAATTTGATAACTGATTTTTAGTTGCACAAGTGTACTTTAAAAAACTTTTCCTTGTCATGATTTTTGAGGTGACTAACCCTTTCTTTCAGGAGGACGTTACAGCTGGCTCGACAGCTTAAGGACAGAGCTGTGGAAGCACAGGCCTGCTACAGCCTTGGCAACACCTACACTTTGCTTCAAGACTATGAAAAAGCCATTGATTATCATTTGAAACACCTTGTGATTGCTCAGGAATTAAATGATAAGTAAGCCCTAAGAGATTGTTTAATGTGTATATGACACGTAAACCAAATTCAGTTACCTCTACCTCTGCTGTCCTTGTTCTGGGTATGACAATTGAATTCAGGTAAATTCCCTACGATGCCGGGCTCCAGATTTCATATGGGGATAAAAAAAATGACTCATGAAGGTATCACAGCTAACGAGTCTGGGATGAAAGACAAGTTGATAGGTGACCGTCTCTGCATCTTTCAGCATCTTCTTGTAAATTGAGGAAAAGAAAAGCAGATGTCTCTTTTCATGGCTCCATCACAGTAAATTTGCATGCCTTCACAAGACTATGTCTCCTCCTTTTCCACAAATTAAGAATGTGGGAAGGGACTGGAAAAGGAGAATAATAAAATAGCAAGTAATGCTTATTTTATAATAATGATTTCTAAGGCCTTTTTTATAATGTTGGGTGCAGCTAAAACTTGTTACAACTTTTAAATGCACTTCTTCATAAGCAGAATATATGAAGAGTAGTAAGACATTGCAATCTGAGGAAAAGCAGAGTAGGTTAGAAAATGTTCCATTCTTTCAAACCCAAGTGCCTTATGTTTGCTGTGAGCTTAAAAACTACAATTTTTATTAGATTTGCTCATATTTATGGTTATACCCAGATCACACTGCTTTAAATACAACGCTTGAGGTGTTGGAATTTTAGATGATAGCCTTCATTTTTCTCGTCAGGGCAATCTCATTGTGGCAGCGTTATGAAAACCTGACCCCTGGTGTTCAAGGAGTGAAGGTAGAATTGAAAAAGTGTTTATTTTTTTTGCAGAATTGGTGAAGGAAGAGCATGCTGGAGTCTAGGGAACGCATACACTGCTCTGGGGAATCATGACCAAGCTATGCATTTTGCAGAAAGGCACTTGGAAATTTCAAGAGAGGTACGATTGTCACACTCTCCGTGTTGCCTGATGGGTTTTGCTCTCACTTCTGCAGTGATTTTATGGAGGTGTGGCCGTGCACGTGAATTTGAATAATAGAATGGATTATGAATGATTTCTGACATGGTTGATTCCAAATTGTTTCAGCTATGTCTTGCTGCAGCCAGCTCCTTATTTCTTGTGCCACCTCTGATAATGTCATTGTGGGTTTCAGGTTAACAGCCCAGCGTATGCTTTGTTATGTACCTTTTAGTTGTTATGGATTTCACTAAAAAGATTCTCTGTTTTCAACCAGGAAAGGTTTTTCAGCCTTTTTCTCTCAGAAATCATGGGAGCGAGGTCTGCAGTATATTTACATAAGTTTATGCTTTTTTACAGTAATAGAACTGCTTATTTTACTTGCTTGCAGGTAGGAGATAGAAGTGGGGAACTCACTGCTAGACTTAATCTCTCCGATCTTCAAATGGTTCTTGGATTAAGCTACAGCACAAACAACTCCATGATGTCAGAAAGCCATGTAGTAGATAACAATGTGAATGGTACGTACCTATTTCTGCAGTACTTTCTAACTGTGAACTTTAAAAAGAATCTGTTCCTGTGTTGTTTTCTGATTAGAGATAGTTGAACATTTGAGCAGGTTTGACCTTTTTTTCCCCAATCAGCAAAAAAAAGGTTGGTTTTGCACTATTGGACCCCTTCAGCTCTTCCTTCCTGGAGGATTTACATTGTGAGTCACAGGTTATGGCTTAGTTTCATCACATGGTGTTTCTGATTGTTCCACACACCCCACCCCCACACCTCCATTTTTTTTTCTTCTTTTTAATGTGGGAAATGTATCTACTTCCTGCCAAATTACATATTTCCTTTTCATTTGCTACCATCTTAGTGACACTGGGGCCATTTCATTAGATGTTCCTCTGTTCAAAGATCATGGTCCTTCTCTTGCGTCCCGTGAAAGCAACTTAAGCACTTAGCTTAGATCAATGTGGCTCAAAGACTGCTTTTACTAGTGGTATTTTATTCTCTGCTGATATATTTAACTGCACTAATTTGGAACTCAGAATTGCTGTATCTTGGACCTTAGATGAGTACAGCCACAGCTTTGAAGGGGACACCATAAATCTTAATGATAAAAAGATGAACTCAATTCTTTTGAAGGTACCAGACCGAGAGTAGGACGCCGTCACAGTATGGAGAACATGGAACTTATGAAATTAACACCAGAAAAGGTCGGTGCTTTCCTTCTTTCTGTTCGACCAGTGAGATTGCAATGAAACACTTCTAAGGTTCTTAACTTCAACAGTTATGAACAGGCAGAGTTTTATACTTAACAGCTTTGAAAGAGCTCAGCAGAATATTGATGAATCATTTGCATTGCCTTTTTAATTTAGCTGATCTTAGGAGTTAGGTAAAAGCACGTCTAACAATTCTAACTAATACTTTTGTGGTGTAGGTAGCAGTCAGCAGCTTACACACATAATGGTTGTAATGGCTTGTGGAACACACACTTTGTTTCCCTCAAACACAAAGGAATGGGGTGCTGTAGTGTGCATCAAAGGAGTTCATCTCCTCTTTAAAAATGGTTTGAAGATGCAGTATGGAAATGATTTAGATTTTCTAAGCTGTAGCGCAGCTGTTCTGAACATTTTTTCTTTGGTTACAGTCATTTTGTAGGCACTTAAAATAAGTGTTGTGCTTTACACTTTGGGATTTCTGCCACCTTGCAAGCTGTTAGGATTTTCAGCATCCGTGTTGAGTAAGGATACTCTTTCCAAAATGCTGACGCTGAGTCACAGAGAGGGAAAGTACAGTGCCTCAAAACACTGGGCTGGCACTTCAACAGAAATGACTCCAGGGGCAGACTGAAATTGCTGATTTTCCTTCTATGCTGGCATCTCCAACTGTCATCTCTTCAAGTGACACGTGGCCTGCCATCACATTTATCAAATAGGAAATTAAATCTCAGAGCTTAACGTCTCAACAGTTGGTAGAGCTGAAGTCAGCACCGATGCTCAAGAGCCCCTTTGTGCATCCACTTAAAAAGATCATGCGTTTAGTCCTGGGTGATTTCTCTGCAGGGAACCTCTGAGCTTTTTTGTACTCTCTGAATCTATTTCCCTGTGATACTTTTTAAAAATGTAGTCCATGATAGTCTGTGCCCTAAATCTACGAAAATATTTCATGTGGATTTTTGTAATAAAGTGTTAACCTAGTATTGCAGCTTAGCCATTATAAAGGGCTTTTTTTCAAGGTCCTCATTTAGTAGATTCTGAGAATTCATTCCATCAATGTCTTTGCTATATAGAACAATGTATGGTCTGATTGTACAGGGTGCTGGCTTCTTGGAGCTGGAATCTGGGTGCTGATCTTAACTAAACCTTCAAAAGGCAATCCGCTGGGGCGGGCAGCCATGCTGAAATATTTGTGATTGTGTTCACAATTCCTGATGTTGAATTGAGAAAAAGATGTGGTTTCATTCAGTTATTGTAAGAGTTTCTTGGCTGCAGGTAACAGCAGTTGATTTTGTGGACAATTCTGTTTATTTTAGAAGAAATTTAGGGGAAGTCTGTCAGGTTGATAAAGCTATCTGTTCTGTTCTTCAGTGACACGGGACAGTTATTCCTGTTCGCTCTTGTGCTGCCATTCTTCTTCCTCTCCCTTTTCAATCTTTACTGGGAATTTTGGGTCTATAAAGGATTTCAGAGAAGGCTGGTTGAGTATCTGGGTTTTGTACAAAGGTTTGTTTTGCTCTAACACTTTGTAAAACTATGTGTTTTTCTTTTTTTCTTTCCAATTTTAAGAATGTCAGGTAGGAAATGCCAGCTGTGTCTGCATTTTTCTGTTCACATTAACTACATTTCCCACAGTGCAGTCACCAAGGAAAACTTCCGCATTCAATTAAATCTGCCATGTGACCACAGTTTTAATCAGTCAGGTTCCACGCTACAGTTCAATGCAAAGACTGACCAGTAACAGTACTCACCTGCTTCAGGTAACAAGAGCTCAATAATCACAGGTCAAATAATGGAAACAAAACCTAAGTTTTCACATCCTTGTGGTTTGATAAACTAAATAATGTAAAGCTGCTTCAGTAGGGGACGGAAAAGCAGCAGCAAATATGAGGTAACACTACAGGTAATTAAAATGAGAAGGCTTAATTTCATGACTCTTGTTTTCTTAGGTTCAGAACTGGAACAGTGAGATTCTTGCTAAACAGAAACCACTGGTTGCCAAACCTTCAGCAAAACTGCATTTTGTAAATCGACTAAAAGGCAAAAAGTACAAAACCGGCACCACTTCCAAAGTTTTGCAGGATGCCAGTAATTCTATTGATCATCGACTTGCAAACTCTCCGAGGGTAGGTTTGGTGAGCTGTGGAGATCATGGCCTTTACTCATCTCTGTCTGATCGGAATTATGGAGAAGACATTCCTGCAGCTGCCCCTCTCAGTTTTACTCGATGGGAACAGGGTGGCTCTGGAAACCCACGCAGAACCTGCCATCCTACAGCTGCCTCGGGGGTGGTGCCAGCTTTACGCTCTTCCTGCTGTTGCAACACTTTTTTCCCAGTGGATTTTCTAATGTTTCAGCTCAGCTTGCTCGTATGTTCTGTTTCTAGTCTCTTCTAGACCCAGCTTCTCCAAACTGAACAAAATCTAGCTTTGCTGATTCAGGGAGTGGGAGATATTTTTGATGTAGTTTTCTAAGTTATTGCACTCTTGACAGAGTCGAGTCAAAATAAAAGAACCAAGTCAGTGCTGTAGCTGAGAGGTGAGCACTTGTCCCCGCAGACCTGAGGACACGAGGGAAACTTTTCATTGCTGATCCTGGTTTTTTCTTTCATGGGCTTTTTTTTTTGGTTGTGGTGGATTCATGGCTGAGGAGGAGTGACTCCAGCTGTACTGATCAGAGTGCCGTCTCTTTCTCAGAGAATGAACTGTTTCTAATATATTTATTTAACCTTCCAAAAATGTTTGCCATATTATTAGCATTTCCTCCTAGGATAAATCTCTCTCTATAGAACTGGATGACTAACAAAATTCATTTAATCGATTGCAGATGTGCAAATATCAAACATGTTACTGGACTGAAAGTGTGATGCAGCTGTCCTAGTTTAAGGTACTCTTGAGTTCAAAATACCCCTAACTCTTTTCTCCTCTTCAGAAAAACAGTCGAGAGACAATGGCAGATGAAGGGTTCTTTGACCTGCTGAGTCGGTTCCAGAGTAACAGGATGGATGATCAGAGATGCTGCTTCCAGGAGAAGAACAGATTCTCAGCTGCTTCAGTGGCAACATCCTCTACTCCACCTAAAACAATGAGAAAATGTAATTTTTAAAAAAGTAAAATCCTTATCTGACTTCAGTTCCTGCCCAGTACTACTTAAGAAATGTATTTGCATGCGAGACTTACTGTGGGGAGGAACTTATTTCTAGGCTAACTTGTCTCCTTCCTCCTCCCCAGCCCTTTCTACTTCTGTGGTCTCACCCCACACAGATGAGTTTCTGGACCTCCTCGCCAGCTCACAGAGCCGCCGGCTGGACGACCAGCGCGCGAGCTTCAGTCATCTCCCTGGGCTCCGGCTTAATCAGCGCAGCAGTCAGGCTGTCCTGGAGCACCTCGTGGCCAGTAACAACACAGAACTAGATGATGACTTCTTTGATATATTGATAAAATGCCAGGTAAGGCTTTTACAGAAATTCTGCAGCTTCCAAGTCCTTGGGGATTTGACTTATACATCCTGCTATTTAGTTTCTTCAAGGAAAGCACCTTGTTTATCAGGTGTTTTAAGATGCAAATTGATTTGGCAAATAAGGAGAATGAAAAAATTAGGATTTTCTTTTTAAGATTGTCTTGGGTTTTTTTATAATTTGGGGGGGGGTGTGTGTTGGTTTTTTTTGTTTGTTTGTTTTGCTTTGATTTTTTTCCCCTCAAGTTGTCCAGTGTCTAGTATGTAATTTTGGCATTTATACCACATTAATCATTTAAAGTTAAAAAATGCCAAAACAGTGAAGGAAATAAAGTGAGGCTATTAAAAAGAGTATGTAGAATGATTTTAAGGAAAAGTGTTTTGATCTGGATTGTTGTGAGGGCACCAGATACACCAGGAATCCCAACTGGTCAAATGAAAGAAGTCAGTATCAAAGTTTCAGTAGTGCCAGCGATCACCACTCCTGTTAGGTTAAGTAATAGTTCATGGCAACACACAAGTGAGGTGTCCCATTGTCAGTCAGAGCATGGTACATACACCAATTAGACCAAAGAGAATTTAATTTAATTAATTCTTTAAAAGAATTCAATTAAATTAAATTCTTTAAAATGAATTGTGTGGATGGCTGCAATCCCCAGGCCAGCCATGGGTGAGAGGCTGACGCTGGCAGAACCGGAGCCAGGGGGGTGGCTGGGTGAGCTGTTTGGGAACTGAACTGCTCTGTAATGCTGCCATTGAAATCTTTTGAGTTCAGAGGAAAACTTGAAATTTTGCCTTTCCAAATCTGACACAATGGTGTGGCTTTTTCCTCATTTCTGTATAAGGGAAGAACCCAAACAATATTTTCGTAGAATCATAGAATGGCCTGTGTTGGAAGGGACCTTTGACATCATCTAGTCCAACCATCAACCCAACTCTGATAAAAAAACCAACCCATGGCTAACCCCGTGGCACTGAGCACTATGTCACCCTGTCTTTTAAATACTTCCAATGCTTAAAAATTTTCCCTGAATTTTTCTGTTGTACAAGACTAGAAATACTATGTACTAACGCTAAAATTCTTCTTCTGGACAAAGGACACTTCAATTTCGTTCTGCAGCAGTAACAAGGACTAAACTGGGGGTTTATTTTCAGATACACAGGGACAGGTGGTTTGAAGGAACCATTTCAGCTATACTTTCACTTTTAACTTCTTATTTCATTTGAGGAGTTTAACTTGAAAGAAAACTTACAAATTAAAGCCTTGTAATAGCTTTAGGTCTGAAAACAAAAGCTTTTAGTAATTTCTCACTTCTGTTGTTCACCAGTTTCATTACGTCTATTCCTGTCAACATGCAGCGTTGTTGCTTGGTCTGTCTGCAGGGTTCCAGACTGGATGATCAGAGGTGTGCTCCTCCAGCAGCAGCAAAAGGCCCAACTGTACCAGATGAGGATTTTTTCAGCCTGATTTTACGCTCCCAGGCTAAGAGAATGGATGAACAAAGAGTCCATTTGCCCTCAACTATAAAGGGACCAAATTCTAGCTGAAGGAAGGAACAGGCCCGTACTGTACAGTAGCATCTGAGGTACTGATTTTGTTTGCTGGAAAAACATACATGCCTTTGTACAGGTGACTGCAAGCAGTAGTTTTATCCCCTTTCTAATAATTTTTTTATACAAATAGCAGCAGCATCCCCCTCCTGAGCAGCAGTTAGAGCTGCCGCTCTTTGCAGCTGGTGGCTGCCTTTAGCAGTGTCTGAGGTACCGAGTCCTGGATCTCCCTCTTACCTGCCTCTGGTCTATGAACAGCAGTAGGAAACCTTTCCCTATCAAAGTACTCTCGTTGCTGATGGGTGGATTCTCCCACTGCCTCCATCCAGTGTAAGACCTAAATTTGTATGTTCTTTTCAAAGAAAACTTGATTTATTTTTTTTTCCTGATTTGTACCTCCCTGGAGAAAGGTCCTGCTTTCTTTTATACTTTTTATAAAAAATAAAAAACAATAATTGAGAAACAACTTCAGTACTTAAGTCTTTGTTTCTTCCATACTGGTTCTGTAACTATTGTTAGTTTAAAAAAGAAAGAAAAAAACCCAAACCCTCTTTTTAGTTCTGTAAACTAAAACTGTCCTTACTCTGCTTTTAGGCAGGAATGCCAGAATATTCTTGTCACGTGTTACCATCAGTGTATGGTGCTGATTTGGGGTACTTGTAGGACTGCTTCACCATTCAGTTTTAAATTGCCCTAAAAAACCATCTCATACAACATCAGCGTTCCCACTCCTCTGCAAATTATTAAACTAGAAGAAAATAATCAAGCTGAACTGACAAGCAGCAAACTGATTTTAAAGAATATAACCCAAAAAATAATCCTGAGACATCTCTCTGACTTGCTCTTAGTCCTGTGTGCACTGCAGGGCTGCCAGCAGCTCCCCTCAGGCCCGCTGTGCCTCACCCACCTCGCTCCCACCAAAGAGGAGTTTCCAGCCACTCACAGCCACACACCGTGTTATGTGAGAGAACTAGGGCAGAACTAGCACATATATGACAACTAAAGATGAGCCAAAACTTACAGCAGATCCTGGGGCTTCCTCAGTCTCTGTCCTGTGAGTACGGGAACTGCTCTTTTTCTTCTCTTCACATGGTTCCATTACAGAACTTTTTTCTTCTAGGTTTTTATTAGGATCACAGTTTTCTCCAGTCTCTCGCTCTGCTTTACCTGTCTCCTGTTTCTGCTGCTCAAGTGCATGTTCTTCAGTAAAGTTTTCAGCTGTGATAGTTTCTAGTCTACAAACTTCAGATTCAGTGTGCAATCTATTCTGTAAAAATTAATAATATGCTATTAATCACGCAGTCCAAAGTGGCGGCATCTATCGCTTCAGGTGCATCTGGGCTCAAGGGGCAGAACTCCCCCAGAGCGTGACTGCTATCTTTTTTTTTTTTTCTCCTCAGGAGCTGTGTAAATAAGCACAATGTAGAGTATAACTCTGGGTTTAACTTTCTATAATTTACAGAGAAGTCAGCACTGCTGCTTTTCCCCACCATTCCTCTGCAGGTAACTCATTACTGCCCAGGCTGATATAACTATTGATCTCTCAGAAGAGAAGTTATTTAAGTCTTTACTGTAAAAGCAGAGTTTAAATTCAGTTATTTCCTGCTACAGTTAGCCACTGTACAGTATTTTTGCAGAAAAAAATATGTGCAAGTTTGCCTCTACTGACCTGTTCCGTAGAGGAACAGGTACTCCCTTAACGCTCTCTCCCCAGGACCTAGCTTAAGCTTGTTGTTTAAATACATTCTAGCAGGTGACACTGAAATCTATTCAATTTAATCCCAGCTCAATGAGCCCCAGGACTAACATACACCAGGTTCTGGTTTGCGACACTCTTCTACTTGCTTGTCCGGCTCATCGCTTGCGTGCACCATGTCAGGACTCCTGCTGCCAGTTCCTGCTCTCACGGGAGCATCTCCTCTGTCATAGGATCCTCTATAAATGTAAGGAGGCTTCTGCGAGTAACAAATGTCTGATTTACTCCCCTCGTACTGCCCAAAGTCTATTTGCTCCTGCCGACTGTCAGGCGGAGGAAGAACATTCCTCTGAGAAGATGTTAAGTATCTTATCACAGACACTGATGACCCTGCACCATAGAAGAAAGCCTGGGGGAGGGACAAAGAACACAACGGTAAATATTTGCAGCCTGTGGTTTTCACAGAGAATTCAAAATCAGGTGTCTGAAGTGCACTGAGAGAAAAGCTCAGGTGATCCGAATGGCTACAGTAAAATCCAAGCTTTGTGCAGTCTAACCCCCCTGCAGGAACTGCCAGACTGGGCGGTGGTCAGCTCTGGTGCAACAGTAAAGATGCTGAAGGCTCTAACTCATTGCTTTTGTGTACACACTGCCAATTATATCATTCTATATTCTATTACATTTGTGCAATAAACTGTCACAGAGTCTAAGATTTTAAGCAGTTTAATACTATTTTATCCCTCTTGGGGAGTGGAGGTGAGATGTGGTTTAAATAGAAACAATTTTAATTGCTAAACCAACTGCACTATAAAGATTTTCTAGAGAAAAAATCCCCTTGTAGAAATAATTTAATCTAAGAAATCTGTTCAGTACTACAAATAAGAAATAAATAATATAGTAGGAAATATAAGAGAAACATATACAAACCAGGACAGCCAGAGCCATCATAATTAGCACTGGAACCTGCAGAATGAACGGTATCTCCTTCATAAGTGCTTTGATAAATTCGCCGATCCCCTGTCCTACATGCTTCAAAGGCTCCGTTACAAAGTTGGTGAAAGTGATTGCTAGCGCCTAGAAGAACACCCGCAGAGAAAGAGTGTTGGTACTGGTTGCAAAGCTAAAGGTGAACAGTCTCTGCTAGCTCGGGGTGTACCTTTGTGGGTGGAACCAGCAGAACAGGATTTACCAGCAGAGTTTCATAGTACTTCTGACAGGGATCGTCCTCTAACGTCCACTTACTTCTCAACCATTCTGTAGTCAAAGCAGAAACATGTATTTACTAGCTTTAAAAATACGTTTTATGACTCAGTAGTAATGCAGGAAGTAGCATTTCAGTTATGGATGGAAGAAAACTTTTCTAGATATGGTTCAAAGCTCAAATTTACTTTTAAAAATATGAGATTAGCTTAGCACAGTAGTTTATCCAGTCATAGGGATGCAGGAAGGAGAGGGAAGGCTGGGAAGAAAGAGGAGAAAATGGTATTTTCCCATGTTTAGTCACTAAAGTTGTCTTTATTAGATGAACTTAGTCCCTAGAAGCCTCAGAAGAGAAGTCAGTCTTGTCTGTGGGAACTATTACCTGGTACA
This sequence comes from Thinocorus orbignyianus, assembly GCA_013400375.1. Lineage (NCBI taxonomy): Eukaryota > Metazoa > Chordata > Aves > Ciconiiformes > Thinocoridae > Thinocorus > Thinocorus orbignyianus. The sequence goes on from VXBW01003802.1 coordinate 225,314, forward strand.
TTTTGTCCACAGCTACTGAAACAGAGGTAATGCTGACTGCTATTACTCATCTGCCAGACTGCAAGTAGATTAAAATGTGTATTTTCCTTGCTAGATTGTTTTAGTTTTAGGCAGAAAAGTCTTACTCCATAAGGGAACTTTAAGTTATAAGCAAGACATTTATGACACCAGTGCTTCTGTAGTTTGATTTGAGCGCAGTCAGAATGTAAACCACTGAAATCTGCAATAAAAAGCAATCGCAGCCAGTGAATTCTAAAGGGCAGACCACAACAAGCACGCATCAAGAGCTGCCGTCATTAATCCACCCACTGTAGCACTGGATAATAAATAAGGGCTAATAAAGAAAATTCGGCTTTTTCTGTAAAATAATAAAACTAGAGTAATTAGTTACAGATCTAATTTCTGAAGCCCGTTGTACTCACAGGCCTGGAAGAGGAAAGAAAGTATCTTCTTGAATTCTGCCCTCCTGCCTTCAATAAACCACCCTGAATGGCAGTGGGGGAGGGAGCTGGGGAAACACCCTGGGGTTAAGTCAGGAGGAAAAGAGTAACACCATGACAGGGTCTAAACACAGGTTTGGGATGAGCTCCCCTTCAAAGGCCTAGCAGAGAGAGTCTCATGGAATGGAAAAATGGTAAAACTGCATAATCACATATTGCTGAAAAAGATTCAGCACGCCACTAAGGAAGAAATTAGAAGTATTCTTGGATACTATTACAAAATACTGCACCAAGTACTTACCAATAAGACTTCCCCCCCAGTCCAGCTTCTCAGCACAGACATTATCGAACGGTCCCATCTTCGCAATCTCTGCTTGATGCTGCGCGAAGGCCAGCTGCGGGAGGAGAAACCTGGTGGTGCTGGGCACAGAACACCCGCCTCCCTGCACCTGAGCCAACTGTGTTTGCTCTTAGATGGTTTGGGATAATTAAGTGGGTACATCTGTATGAAGAAGAGGTTGCTACCCAAACAACTTCACATGCAATTCTAAGTATTTCCTGGGAATGGGCAGACGCTACCGAGACGAACACCTCTCGCTTATTCTCTAAACAGAATCGAAATTACTAAAAGAGCAAACTTCAATATTCAAAGATACAAGTTCAGGGCAAAAGTACTCTGATGATGTCTTGTTGCTTCAAAATGTTTCTGAATTGAAAATGGGGACAGCTGCCAAGCAATTGCCAATTAAAACATTATGACATTTTCTTAAATTTTAAATAATTCTCATTAATGAATACCTGTATTCATTCTAATTTTGCCTTACGGTTTGCAACTGCTAATCAAATAGAAAAAATTAAGTCAAAACATCTGTTGGAAGAACTCCGAGGTTCTTCACTGGCGCAGGCCGAGGCCTGGGCTGGCAGTCCACTGGTGTGACCAGCCTCCTCCCGGGGACTCGCTGGGCCTGACGCCAACGAGCTGCCATTTAGTTCTGATGACGACGTGTGAGGACTGAGATTTTATGGTTGGGCAATGACCCAGCAGCACTGATCCCTCCCCATCAGAGCCAGCACCGCTGTACAGCCTGCTGTTGTGTCACCATCAATCTCTGGTCTAACACATGTTCAGTGCAGAATTAACAGTTCTAGCCAGGGAATCTTTAGAGAGGAAAAACAGATTTTTATAAGACTTTTCTTCAAAGCTGCTTTAGATGTAGTTTATGTCTCCCTTGCCTATGAAATGAAGTCACAGTTCTACTGCTTTATGAACTGTGTGCACCTCTGCAGAAGAAAAAATGTTGTCAGGGTTTCTTTTGTTTGTAAGCCTAACACACTTGTCAACACGCTAAATAAAATATTTATCCCTTTATTGATTTTGTGGTCAACTGTTGTTTTATATAAACAAACTAACCTTAACTGCCTCCTTAAAAGCTGAGGTTGTTCAGTCTGGAGAAGGCTCCTGGGAGACCTTATAGTGGCCTTCCAGTACCTAAAGGGGGCCTACAGGAGAGATGGGGAGGGACTCTTTATCAGGGAGTCTAGTGATAGGACAAGGGGTAATGGTTTTAAACCGAAAGAGGGGAGATTTAGCTATCAGGAAGAAATTCTTTACTGTGAGGGTGGTGAGGCGCTGGAACAGGTTTCCCAGAGAAGCTGCGGATGCCCCATCCCTGGAGGGGTTCAAGGCCAGGCTGGATGGGGCTTGGAGCAACCTGGTCTAATGGGAGGTGTCCCTGCCCATGGCAGGGGGGCTGGAACTCGATGATCTTTAAGGCCGCTTCCAACCCAAAACATTCTATTACTGTAAAATTTTAAGTCTAAAAGCCATTCATATTTCAGAACTTACCTTATACAAGTAAAGCCAATTCCATGCAAAACTGATGAGAAAACTTATTAGTAAAACACGTTTCAGCTGAACAAACCAATGAATACGTGTCCAGAGCTCTGTAGCTATTAAAATCACAATGCACACTAAGCACAAGAGTATCTGAAAAAGAGAACAGGAAAAAATTGTGATCCAGATTTGCAATTTTCCAAGCTTAGAGCCGGTACACATGAAGGAACTTCCAACTTCTGTTTTTACTAGTGTGATGTGCACAGAACAGTTGAGAGAATTTCTCCTTGCTTTCACAGCATGACTGCAGCAGTACAAGGCAGAAAAGTTCCACGGTGTTACTAGCAGTAACAGTATACTTGTGATACTTAGTTATTTCTTCCTTATGACATTTGTCACGCTACCTACTGGCATGGTTTTGGCCAGACTTCAGAGAAACACTTTACAGTCTCTTTCCAGGCGAGGATCCCTAACAGTGAGGTTACGCTGCTGACAGCTTGCTTTTTTCATTTGGCTTCCAAGGACCACCCTCAAAACTAGGCAGGCTTCTTTTAGCATCATGTCAGCATAAAATGTTGGCATGTTCTGAGCAATAAAGATTTATTCAGAGAGCTTCAGCTTATTGCAGATCTCCAGCTTAGCCCTTCATAATTCCCTTTCAGAGAATGTGACATTTTCACACAGTCACGCTCTCTTCTCCAAAATGATACACTTTTTCCACAAAGTTCACAAAAACCTCTAACCTACAAAAATCTAAGACCTCAAATATATACCTGTTCCAATATAAATACATTCCAACTCCCGCAGAAGAGACAGAAAATTTACAATGCAGAAGTTGTCAATTTGAGCGATAAAGTACTAGAGTCTAATGAGTCACGCAACACAGATACAAAAGACAGAAAAAGAAAGCGTAACAGAAAAAAATACCAAGCTACACAAAGAAAAGATGACCAGAGGAGTAAGAAAACTTCAATTCTTATTTCAAGTGAACGCATCGCCTCCACCTTCAGCAGCCATGAAACCAAGAGTGACTCACTCTCAGTAGGATGGGAAAAACTGTCAGGTGTGGAGTTGAGACGGTAAATGTTCACTGGCTGGACATGCACAGAGAAACTGGAGAAAACAGCAACTGAACAACAACAACAAAAATCCTTTCTTCCTCTCTTACCATAAACATATTGTATAGATCAATTCCAAAAGTGTCTTCAAATCTCCAGTGCCAAGCTTCATAATTGTGGTGCTTAAAATTGATCAGAATATCACTAAGTGCATCGTCCACAGCACCTGACTGCCAAGTTTCCTCATTGAGAAACCTGAGGATCTCCAAATACGTCTGTTTTGTCAGGATGATCTCAGCATCATAATGGACATGGTCCACGTCTCCCTCAGGCTGAATTCAAAGCAAAGTAAAACGATGGTTAAAAGCTGCTTTTGCGGAAACAGCATTACATACAAAAAGCTGTTTCCCTGGGCACACGCTTGTTGAACACCCTCTTGGTGTACCAGCAGCTCTGCGAGGCAGACTGCAGGATGAAGACATGGGACAGAGGGGGCACTATGATTCTATAGCCTCTTTGTTCATTCTTCTAAACAATATAAAGCATGAATGCAACCAGTTTGTACTCTACAGAAAAAATACTAAAAAATTAAGTGGGTTATCGTACCCGTTACTAAAACTTTAGAGCCACTTCACATTAAAAGGTATTAATTACTAATGAACTATGTCTACCCCAGTCATGGCTAGGTAATACAGGCAGAAGCTACTAAATAATGAAATAAGAGATTTTTCATTGCTATATATAACATTGTTTGGTTTTAGTTCTCTGCCTCTGAATAGAAAAAAATACCCCCAAAGACAACATAATGAAGCAGTAAGGTCATTCCTATACACAAAGTGTAGTAAGCTCTAATATTACTGGACAGTTAGGAGTGTAAGAGTCTAAAACTTGGTAGAATCTAAAACAAAGGCCTAAAAGGTCTAAAACAAAAAACAAACAAAAATCTCGCTCTTCCAAGTTTAACAACCATTAGTGTGACATGAACAGGGTATTACTGTAGCCCCATCCCAGCAACAGACATTTAGACACACACTTAAAAGTTCCCCCAGATGCTTTACAGATCAAAGGGCAACTGTGTCTCCTGAGCAAACACCAGTAACTGACAGCGACACAGATGCACACACTCCCAGCATTTTTCCCTCTGCAGTTCAGTTCCCATCATTTTAATTTAAAGTAAGCCAGAATAATTAATCCATACTTGCCAACTGTGAAAAACACAGATGAATTTTCATTAATTTTTAATGTACGTTGGAATACTCACAAGGCCGAGTTTTCCAGCTTCATTTAAAATCTTATTCAGGTATCGCTTGAAAATATAAAAGCTGCGGCTTTGGCGTGACCTGGCATTCCTCTGCTCACACTCTGCAACCTGCAACACACAGACATCTCATTCACCTGTTGCCCAAAGCGCCTTGTTCACAGGAGAAAAAAACAAACCCCTACCAAGAGGATTGAGAGAGACCCATTTCTTCAGTTTAGCAATAATCCCATGATCAGTGCACCAGATAGAAAGCACCTGAGGTTGCTGAAGATAATACTTTCATGGAACTGGCCAGTATTTGAGATTTCAGATCTGCTAATAATATGGGCTGAATACTAACCTCCGTAAACCTAGAAAAAACTAAAGATCCATATCTCCTTAAATTTTAAGTTTACATCAGAAAAAGAAATAATAAAGAGTACTGTAAAAAATACCAAGTAACTAAGACATTAATATTACGTATCCCATTGGGTCTCCAAATGGCTGAGGGAAGCGAGAGCATCACCATATCCTCCCAATCTTGGAGGAAGCAGCAGAATCAGGGGCTTTACAGTCGCTTCTGAGAGCTGCAGTGTTGTATGTTACAGCCAGCCACAAACATGTTTTCTATTGCCCACAGCCCACCCTGAAAATCTAACAGAACTGAACAACTTGGAAAGGAATGGTCTCTTAGCTTTTGGCAGCACGGTGTAACACCAACACCACGTTTACTCTGGACAGAAGCAGTTAGCTCCCATCAACCCCTGTTAAACCATCAAATATTTGAGGAAACAGACCTTGGTAGGCAGAGCAGTGATTCAGAATCGAGTTCAAACCACTTCCAGTCTCTCCTCTCAATAACCCGTTGGTCTCTCACAAATTATGCCAGCAATTCACCTGTCTACACTACCCAAAACAGCACCATCAGAAAGCACAAACTATAAAAGGCTGGAAAATATTCTGAAGTTCCATAACAAACCTTCTGTTGCAAGGAATCTACTTCCCTTGAAGACCTGGATACGACTTCAGTACTGACTGCATCCATAGCCTTATCCTCAGTGTCGTGGTAGTTTGCCTAAAATTACATAAGGAAAACACTCATTTTTAGAATCAAAGAATTTTATCAATACATGGTGTTTACACTTCTATAGTCAGATCACTTTAAAAGGAGCAAAGGAACTAAAAACTCAGTGTTGGTCTCTGCTGCTAGTATTCTTCTAACCATACTCTAGTTGCCCCTGCTGTAATTTCAGGCTCCAAACAGACAATCGCTTTAAGTTAATCTAAACAGATGCTGCCTTCAAAAGGCAAGGTCTGGGCCTTTCTTCCCCCACCTGCCCTTTCCCCTCCTCTGAGCGCAGGTGAGCCACGCGGCGCAGCAGATTAGATAATTGGGCTGGCTAAAAACTCACTCAGCAAGCACTGGGGCAGTTTCCAGCCAGCCAGACTCTTGGCCCAGCTGGCCACGCAGCTGCCCAGACTGAGAGTAAACACAAAAACCCGCACTCTGGGTTTGTGAAACAACATCCCCTTCTCTTCTGTTGACTGCTCTGACTTAGTCTTAGGGAGTGCTGCTTCTACACAGCCAGGTATTGAGGGAAGTCTCCAACAAGAACTGCAACATCACACAAATCAGTGAATTCCCACTGCTATGAAGTTTGGAGGATTTGGCTGGCCCACACAGCCTGCTTCCCTGCAGAGCAGAAAAGGAATCTTTAAAACACTGATTAACCCAAAGCAGTCATTATTCTTCCTTAAGACACAGTTCTCTTCTCGTGAGAGACAACAGTAAAATTCTTTTAATAAAAGCTGAAGCAGTTGGGCACCAAGCTTAAAGACTCCAAAGACTGCTGCTGAATTTTCAGGATGCTGATACCTACCAGGTGGACTTGGGGCAGTCAGAGGCTGAGGAGGAGAGAAACAGTGGCCTTTGTACTTTATAAGCTCCAGAAAATTACAGTCTGAAGCATTAAAATGGTATTACTCAGGCCTAGAAAAATAAACTTGAAAGCTGAAGCATGACAAAAATCAAGAGTGCCCATACAATCAGTTGCAGTTTGAAGTGCCACATGTGCACTGGATAAACGATGTGCATCTCATGATGTATGCAGAGTCTACCTGTCACACCAGAGTACAATTCACCTTGTTAAAACCAGCTCCCTGTTCACAAAGTACAGCACTCACCCCCTTATTCTGATCTTCCTTCTGAAAACACTCATGCCCAGCATTACAAAACATCATTAACTTTTGTAATATTCTCACACAACAGATTTGAGTCCAGATTTGGTTGATTCCCATATTACTGGGCAACTGGATAATTCAAATAAAATATAAACATTAAGCTTAACCCTCCCAATTTTTATCAGCAAGGAACTTAAGATATTTAACACAATACTTTGGAAGCTGGCAAGAGCCATTTAACCCCATATTTCTCAGGAAAATGACTTGTGGAGCCACAACCTGCAGAAACCAGTCAACCACCACCTGTAAAAAGAGAACCAGCTTGGTTCCTGTGACCCAATCAGTGTGCAACAGAATTAGCTCAGGGCTTTTTACCAGCAAGTTTATCTACAATAACACAGATTGCCTCTTTTTTCCCCCCCCTTGCAATATTAGCAATGGACACGCAACACTTTCCTGTACATAGATTCAGAAATAACCACATCAGACCTCAAAAAGACCACAGCTTCACAGCTTAAGGGAAATCTTTCAACAGCACGTGGCTGAAGGACTGTTTGGGAAAGACGTGTTCTTGCACCTTCTTTTTCTACCTTGTATGGTCTCCTCATTGTTCCTGATGCTGCATCGTAATTGAGCATGTCCGTGGGGTCAATCCATTCATCCTCTTGAACTTTACTGCTGCCCATTAGCACAACTGCACACAACACCAAAGGAAACAGCATCCTGTATCGCTAAATACAACAAGAAATTCAGATATTTAGGTCAGGATGTAATGTGCCGTACAACCCCCCCCCCAAATAGTCTTACAACATGAAAAAAGTACTCTCCGATGTTTAAAAACTCAGTTCTCCATTAAGCAGGTTAAGTTTCACTTTTGTGATTCTTTTCCAAAAGAAAATACTGACAAGAACCCTCAACAATCGCACAGCATCTGACGGGATCAACAGAAGCAGCTGTGGTTATCAGGAGGCACGGAGCAGAGTTCAGCATTGCTAAACAGAGTAACGCAGCACAGACCTCCTCCAGACTCCCAGGCGAGGGTCTAAGCACCGTTATGGCCACAGAAATTCATAGAATTGTCCAGGCTGGAAGGGACCTTTGAGATCATCCAGTCCAACCATCCACCTACGTGATAAAAGACAACAACCCATCACCAAATCATGTCAGTGAGCACTATATCAATCCATCTTCTAAACACCTCCAGGGATGGTGCCTCAACCACATCCCTGGGCAGTCTGTTCCAACGCTTGATAACAACCCTTTCTGTGTAACAATTTTTCCTGATATCCAGCCTGAGCCTCCCCGGCTGCAACTTGAGGCCGTTTCCTCTTGCCCTGTTGCCTGTGACTTGGGAGAGGAGACACGACCCCCATCTCCCTGCACCCTCCTTTCATTTAGCTGTCGAGAGCAGTAAGGTCCCCCCTTGGCTCCCTCCAGGCTGAACCCCAGCTCCCTCACAAGTTACCCCCCAGGCCTCACCAGCTTTGCTGCCGCTCCCCGGACCCGCTGCAGCACCTCACCGTGCCCGCAGCGTCCACCCACGC
>VXBW01003802.1:233826-261192 GCA_013400375.1 Thinocorus orbignyianus
CGCCCGGCCTCCCCCCTCCGCCGGGGCAGCCCTTCCCCGGCTGGGAAGCCAAGAAGGGAAGAATAATTAATATTTTAACGAGCAGCGGGAGGAAGCAGCGATAGAGCCAGGGAGGAAGCGGCGCCCCTTCCCAATAACTTACTCCCCGCCCCTGTTCCGGGCAGGACAGGGATTTGTTTTTTAACCGCCCGCAGTTACTGGCTGACACACAGGAAAAAGACTCTACTTTAAGTAAATAAAAGCAAAGGGTGAAAGTGCTCGGCTAAGCACGGCTCAAAATCACATAAACCGCAGAGTTAAAACGAGATACTCTCTGTAAAGACACGAGTTGTAATAAAATTCAGTGTTTTAATATTTGTAGTGCTAAGTAAAAGCAAGTCTCCTGGCTTTGACAACTGGAGGGACAGAATAGTTAGCACCTGTATTTTCCTCCAGAGCAGCACCTGCCCAATACAGAGAAAGAGTGCTGTTACTCACCACAATGGAAAGGAACAGTATCAAAGATCCATAGTCCCCTCTAGTTCTAGGCACACAACAGATTTTGACATATGGCTTAACTATCAGAGCTGCAAAACCAAGAACCCAAAGTAACAGAAGAGAGGGCTGCAGGTGTTGGAGGTCTTTATTGAGATTATAGCACAGATACACTTCTAGAGTTACCTTTCCACTTTTATACGATAGTTAAAAATGCTTGCTACAGTGCACATATAACTTAGTAACTGAGAGGATCCCAAACTTAACTGCAGTTCAAATAAATAAATAACCTAATGTTTAAGGTTTATATTTTAAAAAGTAAAAGGAACTGTACAATATGAAAACATAACAATACATAAACATTAGAATCTAAAGTTTTGTAGAAATAAAACTGCAGTTTCCCCATACATAAACAGTGCAAGAAATAAAATTCAGATAAGCTTCTGAACTGGGAATTCAAACAATTTAATTCTTAAATTATCATGCAGACATAGCATTTTAAGCCATGCTGGTCTCTATTATAGCATTAATGGTATCCCTTTTACTTGAAAGACTGATAGCCATCAAGCTCACTGTGACAACTGCTGCCAATCCACTCTCTGCTACAGTACATTATACACAGAGGTATTGTGTTGCATTCAAAAAGTAAAATATTACATGTTTCTACAGCAAAAAAAAAAAAATCCAATATTTTACTTTTTTCCCCTCCAACATGTTAGCTTGTTCAAAACAATGTCACATAGTAAAAACAGCAACATCTTCCCCGGTTTAGACCAAAAGAAAGAAAAGTACCCACACTAAAGTAATGGACCCTAATCAAGATGTGGTTACTGCCTAGTCACCTTCAAAGTCCAAAATCTACTACCAAAAAACTTGAAACTGTGGAGATATAAGATGTCCCCTTGTTGAGAAGCGATGAATGTAATAAATCTGAAAAAACAGTGGAAGTAATTTATCTTTTGTGTGTGTGTGTGTAAGAAGTTACATACAACTTGATTAAAGTGGTGCTCAACTTAAGTTTCTGTATAAAATTTTCATTGAGGCAAAGACCAAAGAATGCAATTAATACCAAACTGTAAACACGTCAATCATGTTACTTTGAGTGCACATCAACAACGTGAGTTCTCCTCATAGACTTTGTCAAGACTACAATAGGTCACAGCAGCATGAGTTCACGTGGAAGACTGAAAGCACTGCAAAAGTATATACTAAGAAACACCAAGACCTCCAAGAAAACCAGAAAAATCTGTGACAAGTGCCTGTCCTCTTGATATGCCACTCTCCTGCTCAACTGCTGCTCTCTCAATGACTAATGATTATTACTTTGTTTTTACAGTTCTGTAGTCTCAGGTGTCTGTGCTTTAGCTGCATAGGTTGCCGTTGTTTGCACTCTAGCCGTTGTAGGTCCAAAGGGTTACAGTTCTGTCTGCAGAAGATGACAAGAAGGAAAGGTCTTGCGTGTGCCACCTGCACTGAATAACTTTGTCCTTGTGCTCTCCTACCACCATCAGAGGAAGCTGCTTCGTGAGGTCCCCTACAGCAAAGAACAGAAATCCTTAGTCATTTCATGAATTTATATCCCAGCTCTTTGGTTTTTTGGCAGTTATGGCTTTTTCTGTTTGTTTAGTAAAGTTTACATAGGTATTTCACCTTATGAAGCATACGTGACCCCTCTTCTCTCTCACTCACACACAGTTAGAGTGCCTTGTTGTTCTGCTTTTTAGGCATTACTGGACACAGCACAACTTCAAAAACCAGGTACTCATGTTTTTTAAATAACGTGATTAAAATTAAACGGTTCAAAGAAAATCAAGTCTGTTAAATATCTTTTCTTAACTCTTTCCAATAAAAATAAGCATTATCACAACAACATTTTCTTTTTTTTTTTTTTAAGTGTGAATTTTATGAATGTTGCCTGAAAGCAATGGCCATCTCATGAGGCAACAGTGTTAATTGTTCTTCTGTCATAATCAGACCCCTCTACCCAAACAAGATTTAATTCACAGCCTACATTCTCAGCAACACAATCAGCCAAATGTGAACAGACAAAATCCTATTTACACACATTTGAAACCCTTGAAAGCTCTACTATTTTTTCTCGTTTTAAACTAAAACCTGACTTTTGAACCAAGTTCTCCTACAACTTCAATACTAAAAGCACCAAACTGAACATGAAGCTAGTATCCTTTTTAGTGTGTTACCTTGCAAATCTGTCACTTTTATTTTCATATCGTATGATCCTGTGAGCAAGTAGTGTGCCCCTGGAGAGAAGCGAACAGAACGGACATCGCTGGAATGAGGATGATAGCTCTGTACCATCCGTCCTCCCCGGATATCATACAGCATACAGCTGGAGTCCTCTTGTCCCGTAGCCAGGAGACGACCGCTAGGATCAACAGCTACTGAGGCCACGGCACTTCCTATGAGAGATAACACACCTCAACAACACACACATATTATACTTATGTACATTTGTACAGATAGCAAAATTAAAAACAAACAAACAACCCAAAAATATAGATTAAATAACAGTATCAAATGCTGGCCTTAAATTTAAGGTAAATATACCTAGGTACTGTATTCTTAAAATACTAACATTTTTATGTTCTAGCACTTTGAAAGTCTGAAGCCATAGGTCACAGCGGAGTGTGAGCTATAGTAGCAAAGCCACTGTTAAAGCTGTGTGAGCAAAAGTATCTATTTCAGACACAAGAAAGCCACTCTACAAAATATCGTAGGATAATGCAAGGAATTCTCTGCCCTCTCTCCCTCCCAGTTCTAATCTATTGCCCCCCAAAGGTTTCAAGAAACAAATCTGATCCAAGTGCTTCTTAAGAATCCCTTTGCAAATTCCTATAGAGTTTGTTGATGATTTCCAAAAATGGCTGCTCCTTCCCATCCCTTCCACTGATTCTGGAACAGTTATCTTGTGTCTTGTTCTATTTTAATGTATTTGGAAGCATCTTTAAAAAAAACACAAGACAAAAAACAAGCCAACTTTTGAAAGGAAATGTTACTTTTAAAAATAGAACCACCCAAAACACAGAGGTAAAGATACCCTCATTTCTTTTAAGACATGCCTCCATTCCGTGACTCAAAAAACCCTTTACCATTCACTCTACACTACTTAGACCTCCTCAAAAAACCTTTTAATGCAAGGAAGATCAAAAGCACAGTAGCAATTCTCACCTGTTCCATGAAATGTTGTTCCTACAACACGAACGCAGCTTGGCACTCTCAGATCCCAGAATCTTACAGTCTTGTCCTGGGATCCAGATGCAATCATCCAGCCGCTCCAGGTGTAAAGTGCTAAAATATGACCTGTGAACAAGATGATTTTTTCATTTGATTAAATGTCATTAATTAAATACTGAAATAATACAGTTCTGATTATATTTTGGCATTCAGGGATTTAACAGCCCTGCAGAAAACCTGTACCTTGCATGATCTAAAATGCCAGCAATTTAAGGCAACACCCAGCTTTGCATCTCTGGAACGAAGCATGCACTCTCCTCCATTAAATTAACAGCCAATGTATTTAAAAGCAAAGGCCCCCTCAAATATCTCAAGAGCAATTTGAAGAGAGGGGGAAAAAAAAAAAAAAGTATTGCTAGAAAGAAAAACCTGATGACATTAAAAAAACCAAACCAACAAGTTTATTAGAATGTAATAGAGACTTAAAAAGCACGTGAGAGAAGCAACACCGCACATACCCGTGTGTCCACTGAGAGCATGCAGGCCTTGTCCTCGCTGACAGTCTGTTGTGTAAATATTACAGTCCCCTGCTCCGGCACTAATTAAAATAGCACCACCACTTTCTGGGCCTTCCATAAAAGCAAGGTCTCTGATTGTCCCATCATGCATGCTGAATTCCAAATCTGGTCCTAAAATAGTTTAAAATTCAAGGAACAAAACGAGGCATACTTTATTACTGTTACTGCTGCAATCTTTAAAACAGCTACAGTGGTAACAGAACATTTTAGATAAGGGTGGGTATTCTACCAAGCATAAACACTGCTGTGCACTTTCCACAGAACACACTATTTTGGTTACTACAGTTCAAATAAAATATCTAAGAATCTTGTTTTTATAAAGTCTTGCTTGAGCTTCCTACAGTTCCTAAAGCTTTGCAAAAGGTACACGGACCATCTCCACAGCCACTTCCAGCCAAGGTTTATAAAGTATATTTATTTATTTTTGTGAACTGTGGTAAAGTAAAGACCGTCTCTGTCAGGAGGGAAGGATCACTGGGAACATGGAACCCCACAGGCTAAGGCAGCTTAAGTTCAAACAAGATAAGAGCCACATTCAGTGTATTGATTTGAAGGGTTGGGCATGGAAAATAGCATTGGCTGGGAAAAAAGCTGTAGACTAAGATGGGGCAGATGACCACAGAACTAGGCAAGAAAAAGGGGAACTGGAAATAAATTCCTGATGATAGTCAAGAACTAAAGTTGGGTAAAAACATCTGGTTGGTTTACCATATCTAAAAAAAAAAAAACAAACAAAAACCAAACAAACAAAAACAAAACAAAAAACCCACAATAAAACCCCACCACCCCACACCCAAACACCACAAAAAAACCCAAACACCACAAAAAAAACCCCCAAAAAATCCATACACCCCCCCAAAAAAAACCCCAAAACCAAAAACACACACAAAACAAAAAAACCCCACACCCAAAAAAACCCACACCACACAACAACCAAAAACCAAACCAAAACCCAAAGCAAAAGCCTGGAGACAGCATAATTAGGGAGAGTCTTGCAAAACAAAACCAAAAAGCAAACAAACAAAAAACCCAAACAAAACAAAACCCAAAAGATGATCCCCAAACCCCTCAGTGGCTCTTTACTGGGCAGAAACTACAGTGATAGTGAAAAGGAAAACAGACTAAGTTCAAAGTATCAGAATCAAAGTAACAAACCCTACTAACTACATAATTAATGTAATCTCTACAGTTTTGCCAAATATCGAACAAATAATTGAAAATAAATCCTTTAAACATACATACACACACACACATTACCTGTTGCATTACAAGTTTCTGCATTAAAAGGCAGTACTTTCACATATTTATCATTAGAACCAGTAGCTAACAGCTGTCCACAGGGACTCCAGGCTACACAGTAGATGGATCCTTTATGATGCTTGTTTCTTTTAAAACGAACTATAGGTTGTTTAGGAGCATTATAAGCACTGGGAAAAAGAAAAAAGAAAATAAAAAGGAGAAAATATCCATTTTCCTTTTATTTGTAAGGAAAACAAAATGAAAATGAAAACACTGTTTTTCTATTATTTTAAGTAACATGAAATACATGACTATTTGCATTGAAACATATACATGTGATCTAAAGACAAAACAAAGGATCTTCTTTGTCTCATTTTCTCTGTTCTTCCTCCTCTTTCAGATGTATTTGCGACCAGATATGCAAAAAGAACATACACAGTCCCTTAAACTATAAAGGGTTGATACAGATAAAACAGCAATTACTAGCAACATGCAATAAGACCTTATACCTGGAGTTCTAAACTGGTGAGGTTTTCCTCTACACCCTTCATCATACTGCAACACCTTCACTCTGTGGCTGCTTTTGACCAGGTCTGAGTTTAACTGAGGCAACAGTAGGCCAAGAAAGCTCCTAAATCGCACTATTATGGTAGTACCCAGTGCAGGTGGGCAGGGCTAAAGGCTGGGTCTGGGACTAAACTATCATGCTGCAAAGTAGAAAATCCCAATTCCTGAAAGAAGAAAGCAGCCTTTCTGCGTAAGCTCTGCATATGCACACGGGAAGGTGTTTCTCTGCCCGTTTCCCACCCATGAGACAGGATTACTAACTGAGGATTGTGTTTGGTATGATCGTATACAACCGTGTTCCATATACTCGTGTTTGGGCTGCTGTTGGGTCTCGTAGTACTGTAACAAAAACTGAGGCCCACTGTTTTATCCAAAACGTTGCTGTCTATGCCATCTTTGCTGTCAGAATGAGAGGGACTTACCAAGCACTTAAAGTGCTGAAAGGATCAAGAAAAATGCTTCTGTATTAACCCCAGATGGGAAGACAGAGAAAAACGCCGTCTTAAGTCAAGTACTGTCTCCTCCTTGGCCATTAAGTAAAAATAAATAATAAAAAAAGTACAACAAAAGAAAAAAACTCATACATGTTCATCATTATGAGCTGTACACTGGATATTATTTGTTGAATAAAGTAACTCTCAAAGTTTCACTCATTACTAGAAAATCTTAATACAGCAGTCAATGCAAGAAAGATTCAGTCACAATTATACGTTAACACAGGAATCTTCATAGCATCTAAACATACCATAAATTCTTACTTCTGATCTTTTTATTTCAGCCATGTGTAAAGCTGATCTGGTTTCAGTCTCATTTGTACCAATTTACTCTATTTTAATTGATGAGTTTCATAAAATGTTACTTCTCTGTTCCCACAGGAGGAAGTAGGCAAGTGCTTAAGTATTGTTGTACCCAACTCATCAGCATTCACTCCAGTAACATCAACAACAGAAATTCAACAAACTAAACTGCTATTGAAAAATTCAGAAACCATACTATAAATACTTCAACAGAAGAGGCAGAGAGAAAAAACAGCAAACATCTACATCCGTTTGAAACCTTTTGAGATAAACATGACTTCAGTAAAGAATTCTGAAATAAAGCTACACGGAAGCTTATTTTATTTTGTTGCCAGAGAGGAAACCCACAACAGATTAGCCTAAATCAGGACCACCATTCAACACGCACCACGGAATTTCCTAAAAATGGCCCAACACCTTCTATCGCACTCAGAGTCTGGATTCACAGCATTTGCTCAGAGCTGGAGGCAGCAGCCGAGAATCACTGGCCTTGTCATGACGTGGCAGCACCCACCCAGCGCAGAGACCCCACGCTGCCAGTCAGCTGCGTGGAAGTACTGTGATTATCTGAGCAACATCTGCAGAATTGTAACGTGTCTCTATCAATGTTCAACCTCAAACATGTGAAAACCAGCACACTACTGTTATACATTTAGAAAATGAGGGGGAAAACACCCTGATGTATGGTTCACAACACTTTGAAGAAGAATTTTTAAAACTTCAAAAAAATCCCCACAAAACTTTGATGTACGATCAAACAACTGCCATTTACCAAATACTCTACACAACTATAGCTTCATGAAAAACAAAAAAATTTTGAATGCATGTTTAGACTCCGGCTGTTATAAAGATTAGAATATCTTTAAGATAATGTAATCTCTCTGCTGACTTGTAAATCCCGCAATGAAATGTTTTTGGCAGACTAAAAGCATAGTGAAAAAGTAAGAGGAAGAAGTACAAATTCAGAATTAATGAAGTATCAGTATTCCTTTCATATCCAGATGTCCTATGTCACTTGTCACAGATTGCGTGCTGTAACTAGAGATTAAGGCTGCAGAGTCACACTAGCTTTTCCCAATGGTTAGAGCACACTGTGTGAAAGCAGAGTCAGTTAATAAGCAGGGGTCCCTTCCACTGAAAAAGCTTTGCCCTGTTTACCCATCAAGAGGATGTCGTCTGAGCTTCAAGCCCAGCAAGCTGACTTGCACTAGCTATCAGACAAATCAACTTTTGGTTTCATACATTGCCAGTAAATAGTTTGGAATCAAACTTCGAAGCCTACCTCACTGATGATATTTAAGGAGGAAAGGAAAAAAACCCAGAAGATGGATTACTTTTTGAACACTTTGGAAGCCTGAACACGAGCCCTAAAGAGGAATGGTGTCCCAGATAAAGTCACTGTGCATACTTGTAGCTCCTTGATGCTCGCACTTCCCCATCTATTCCAATAAAATAATATAACTGGAGCAGAGACAAGGATTTGGTTATTGACATGGCAATATTTATTTCCAAGTGAAAACAGAGTATTCCCCCTTCCTCAAAAAGAAAACCACAGAATCCTAGAATGATTAGAGTTGGAAGGGACCTTAAATATCAACTCATTCCACCACTCCTGCCATGGACAAGGACACCTCCCACTAGACCAGATTTCTTAAAGCCCCGTCCAACAGGTGAAAACAAAACAGAAAGATCAGGTGGTGCAGTAAACCGCAAATAGCAGTTTTCACATCAAGGAATCAAAGTATCAGGAAAACAGTGTTTATAGTAATAATGAGTCAACAGGTACACTCTGGCAAATTTTGTTATAAAAGTTGGAGATTTTACTGCTTTCTCTACTGTCAAGTCTGTCCTCCTGCCAAAAACTGCATCTCACAAAGCCAACCTGCGCTGGCTTGGGAACTGACATGTGATTTCTCCAACTTTTACAGCTGGAATATCAAAACCAGAAGCCATCACAGTGAACACAGAAAAGCCCACCTGCTGAGACAAAAATAACACTTCTGTAACAAAAGGTGTTGTGTTGTGACAATGCACCTTGCCAGTAAAGGAAGAGAGCAATAAAGTAGCCCACAATGCAAATGCTTCAGTAGATCATCTTACTTTTGTTTGGCAGTTCAGATTTCTAAGGAAAGAATTGCACTATTTACAAGAGCAAAAGAAAGGTATGAACTCTACAGATACCAGTAGTTCCAGGAGAAAGAAGTTCTATGATATAGAAAAAAAATATTATACAAGCCTTCTTACCTTGGGTCAATTACGTCTGGATAGGCACACACTCTCAAAGTTTTAGAGTTGGAGCCAACAGCATATAAACTCCCACTGGGATGAAAGGCTACAGCTCTGACAGCTTGTGTGTCTTCTAGAGTATTAATACAAATGAATTGCTTTTTTGATTTGTCATCCTGTGTAGAAGGGTAACAGTCAAATTAGGTTCTTCATCATAAAACAGGACAGTCTAAAGTCAACAAGACTTCTGCAGTATAGTGTAAAACTTTTGTACTAAAGTATTAATAAGTAGTGGCACCAGGTTAAACTACTCAAATTACAGGTTTGTACACTGATGTCTACTCCAGTGACAAGGAGTAGCATTCTTCATAAAGTTCTTTTCTTTAACTCACTCATACAGCTAGCATTAGATGAACATTTTTCATTCTTCCCCCAGGCTTCCCACAGCTTTTGTTCTTCTAAACAGCCCATCTCAAAAGCATGTTACAGTTTATTTCTGTATAAACAAGTTCCACACAGTTCCAATGTATAAGGGAAACAAACTGTGTTTTTACTGAAAACAGAGCAAATCACAAACACAGTTTACAAAACAAAGATAATACTAAACATAAGAATCAGCTTTTCACTCTGCAGATAACACAAAGTTATCATTACATTATACTAAGTTTTATTATATCATCCTCCAGACAAGTTCATCTCCACTTTTCTAAAATTTTGATTTTTAATTATCTGCTGCAGAAACTTTGAAATGCACTTATTGCAAAGATATTTCCCTGAAGTCAGACCATACTGACAAGTCCAACAATCAAAGTCTCAACCTAGAAAAAATCAAAGTGATTTCTGTAAAAGGCACCCCATTGGAACCCATGTTGTACAAAGAGAAGCTGAGAGAGTTGAGACTGTTTGGCCTTGAGATCAGAGGAGCATTTCAGAGTGTGTGTATATCTCATCAGTGTATACAAATACCCGACAGGAGGAGTAAAGGAGATTGAGCAAAACTCTTATCAGTGGTATCCAGAGAAAGAGGCAAGAGGAAATGGACACAAATTGAAATATAGGAAATTCCATTTTAACTTTTCTGTTGTTTTAAACACACTACGAGAGTGATCCAACATGGGAATATGTTTTCCACAAAAGCTGTGGAGTCTCCATCCCTGAAGATGGTCAAAACCCAACTAAGACCCAGCCTTAAACAACCTGCTCTTATTGACCATTCTCGGAGCAGTGGGTTTGATTTGGTCTCCAGACATCCCTTCCAATCTCAAACATGCTTTGAT
This sequence comes from Thinocorus orbignyianus, assembly GCA_013400375.1. Classification (NCBI taxonomy): domain Eukaryota; kingdom Metazoa; phylum Chordata; class Aves; order Ciconiiformes; family Thinocoridae; genus Thinocorus; species Thinocorus orbignyianus. Next base: position 244,180 of record VXBW01003802.1, read on the forward strand.
TCTGCAGGTACTGCATCAACCTAACATTCATTCTGTGTATCTATTTACAATGAAAGGATGTCACGTACATAGGATTAAATATTGATTCTTCTGGAAAAAAACCCACAACAACAACAAGAAAAAAAAAAACACCAAAAAACCCAAACAAACCCCAAAAACCAAACCAAAACCTGCAAAGGACAATAAGAGAACTCACCTCATCGCTTCTTGTCCTAGTTAAATTCCCTGAAGAGTCTTCCAACTGCGGCTGAGTGACAGCATGTTCTGATACACTGTTTTGATTTGGTGAAGAGTTTAAATTCACAAGAAGACAGAAAACAAGAGCAGGGACAGATGCGTTTGTAAGTATTTTTTTTTTTGGACTTATGTTACAGATTCAGTCATACTCAGAACTGACTAATTTATGTGGACAACTGTTATGCGGGCCTGATTCTTTATCATTAAACTGTATTTTTTACATGAGTTTGTTGATTTTGCAGCAGCTCCAGGCACTGAATAAGTGAATGCAAGTTAAATATATATTTTTTTTTTATTTTATAACAGACACATACACATATACGTATACATGCTCATGGAAAAAAAGGCTGTCACTTCCAGTTCAGCACTACCTCTAGGTAACAGAAGAAACCCAATTCCCACTCTACTCTGCCTCTCTCTCCATCTAGCTTGGATTTAATAAAAAAAACTTTCAGAAACTTAGTAAAACACAAAATACACACGAACTGTACATGTAAGATGGAATAAAAAGTCTGAAATTAAAAAAAACCCAACATGTAAAATGTAAACCATTACAACTGTGTTGTCAAAACAAATTTTTGTTTTTATAGGGATTATAGTGATCGCGAGCTAAATAACCCCAGTCAATGAAAAAATAATTTTATAACTAAAAATAAATACAACCAACTACTTTCACATGCTAAGAGAAAGACATTTCTAGAGCTGAACAGTATCATGTAACTTACGTTTGACTTCCCAGTACAGGTGACTCTTCAGGAAAGGGTATCTGATTAGCTGATCCACGCTTCCGAGGAGTGCTTGTATTCACACTTTGGCTATCAGATGTTATCCTCTGACTAGCATCTGAAGGTGTTGATGTAACGTTACTTGCTGGATTGGTAGATGCATTCCCTTTGCTCCCATTACATTGCTGACTAAGTGTTTGTACATCGTTTCCAAGGCTGTCCATACCCATATTTAATTCTCCTAGCTTCTGGATAGATCTAGTAACAACCAACCAAAGGAAAAAAGAAAGAAGACCAAACCAAGTTATTACGACAACTTGAGGAGGGACAGGACTGGGTGGAAGGGGAAGCAACAAAACCCCCTAACCTGTTAAGAAACTGTTCAGTAAGATTCTGTTGCTGGTCAGCTCCATCTTCTTGATTTACACCTCCTTCCAACAACATCTGCTGGTACAACTGTCGTTGCTGCTCCTTCTGTTCCAAGTGCTGCTGGTAACGTAGTCTTTGTCTGTAATATTCCTGAAACTGCTCAGTTGAATCCCGAAGCTAAAAGGAAATGAGAATTACTGATGAAAATTAAATAGTTAATTGTAGTATTTAACCTAAATATTCACTTTTTGGTTTGTTATTTCAGTACAGGCATCAAAAGGTCAGCAGTTTCTCCTCTGAGGGACAACGCTTTTGTTCTTCCCTAAAACCAGATACAATTTACATATTAAAAAAGGAAATCACTTCCAGTCTGTGCTATTCACTGTTCAAGCAGTTCTGCCGTAACTCGAGAGACTCCTCTTTCCTACAAACCTTCCAAAATATTACTTAAGATCAAAACAAATAGGTGATTGGAAACTGAAAACAGAAATTAGAAAACAATTTAAGCTACATTCCCAAATCCAAGTCATATTTTCACTACAAATGTAGTATTTTCTGCCACTTCGACACCTACTTGCCATCAGTGTGCAGAGCCAATTTACCTCTGCTAACCCTGAAGTGGTCTATCCAAGTGTCACATCTTACTTTTAAAACTGGAGCCTTGCTCTAACTTTAAAGTTCTTTACTTTACAGACCAAACAAATACTTGAGCTTTTTTCTCATAGTCTCCTCCCTTTTACATACTATCTTTAGCCTCCCACACCACCAGCTCTCCAGGACTGGCGGAGAATGCAGACCGCCTTCTGCATTCCCCAATCCCTGCTTTCTGACTGGGTCACTAGTTTCAAACGCTGTCATCATAAAACAGTTGAAAACAAGTTAAAAAAAAACAAACAAAAACACCCTACAGAAAGGCAAACACACTTTAGTCCATGGCCAAAACATCAACACTGAAAAGCCCTGTCATTTCTAACAAAAAACCCCTTCAAATGCATATTTACCAACTAGAACAGACAAAATACAGTAAAAGTAAAAACACCCAGTGGTTTTTGTTAATTTGTTTTTGAAGTAATATCTTTGTCATCTAGTGACTTTAAGTTGTATACGAACATTCTGATAACTTTGCGTTACTTCAGACAGAGGATCTTTCAGGATCACACAGAGGATCTTTCTTTTTAACTATGAGCCTTTGAATGTCTTTGAAATGAGAAAATTTCCACTATGATTTTGTGTTCTCTGGCACAAGAAATCCTTGGTTTATAATGCATTTCCTAACGCTGTAAATGCTGTTGCATTTGTAAAAAAATTACAACCTTAGGTTTCCCAAGACAAATACTCATAATTTGAGAAGTCTAAAGTTATCTTCAGAAGTCCAGAAAGCATTCATTCTCTGTATTTGAAATCAGTGAACTGTTCCCCAGTCATTGTGTTATAATCCTTCTAACCAACAGTTATGTTCTTATCTAAACTTCTTTCCATGACTGATACTTGTTTGTTCCAGTCGAGTTCACTCCCTTTGATGCTCTGGGTTCTGTGTCATTACTATCAAAACTAACACCTAAACCTAAAATATATTTCCCAGATGCTCTAGCCCATAAACTCTGGCTTCTAACTCCATCTAGAGTCTATCCAGGAACAAAGCAAAAATACAGCAATGAAAAGAAATTTACACAAATTTCTTGATCATACAGGTATACATATGTATCACTATGATGTGGGAAAGAAAACAAGGTGAAATTGGTGACTGGGCACTACATTCTTTTCTACCTGTATAACAGCCTGGTCAACATCTTCACTCACAGCACAGTATCTACTGTCTTCCTTCTCTCCTGTAAATACTGCATCTGCTTTTTTTTGGCCTTTGGAAGCCTACCGTGGCATCTGGCTAAGCTCTTTTCTCCCTCTCCTTATCGTCCATGTGCACATACCACACTTGCAGTAGAGAAGTTACTTAAAGTCCTGCAGGGGAGTGAAGTCCTCAGATTTGGAGGACTTTGTTAATCCTCCAGTAAGCCCCTACAAGAATATAGCCCTGTCAAGACCAGACTGGTTTTCAGTGCCCTATAGGTGTCATAACCCCAGACAAAGTTTACTTAAGAAAAATCAAGCTGGAGTCTGCAAACAGAACAGGCTGCATACTCACTGGTTATGCATCATTACTGAGTTAGGAGAGATTTATAACTGTGGAAAAAGGGCAGAATGTATAAGTGCTTTGATTGTTCCCTACTGAACTATTATTTCACTTTACCCATATTGTTGGTAGAGAAAAAACAGAAAAAAAAATAATAATCAATGAACAAGCCTTCAAAGACAAATCCAAAAGAGGTTATGTTACTGGATTCTGAACAGCAAAGATACATTTACTAGGGAATTATGCAATTTTAATTTCTGTGTTCTAGACAGAAAATGATGTAAGATTACCTATGAAACTTGGTGTTAATACCAAAAATTGCAGACTATATGCCAGATTCCTTCCTAAACCAGTAAGAGGATTCTTAAGCATTGTTTAATCTAACATTACTGGCTTTGAGTACTGCAAAGCTTTTTTTTTTTTTAAGATACACTTAACAGTTTAACAACACTGGTGATGTAGGAAGGCAAACTAATCAGCTGCATTAGATTCATATGACAGCAGAACTTTATACAACAGAAAAAAGAGTAGTTTCTTACATAAAATACAATACGGCATTTTCACTATAGTAAAAACAAGATTCAAAGCCACCTTTGTCATGCATGACGTTCTCAACACAAAGGCAAATCATTATGAAGTGATCAGAATACAGCTCAAAGAGTCTCATTATTTTTAAACAAACAACCACTACCTCATTTTTTTCTTGTTTGGCTGGTCCCTGACTCTGTGCTCCATTAACTGGTTCATTTTCTGGAACTGAACTCTGGCACGAAGCCTCACTGCCAATGGGATGCTGTGGCTCCACAGGAGTATCACTTCATGCAGCAACATGGAAGAGAAGAGAAGCTTAATTGACAAAAAATAAGAGTAGAGAATCCCCTGGTAAGTACAGAAAGTGAAGTCTGGTAACGTAAGTATGCAAAATTCTTAAGTCACATAAAACTGAAGATACTGCTTTGGAAAAAAATGCCACTTGCAATGGGCTACGATAAACAAACCCCCTAATAAACAAATAGCAGCGCATAAAATAAATAATATTGTCCCCACAATTTTGAGAAACCTTACCACTATGGGATATCCATATTCCGTGTCTTTTATCACTACACTTGAATCACACACCCTTTAACTAACAAGTTATTCAAGATCCCCTGTTTTCAAGGCAATTACACACATGGAACTTATCAAATTTACTATGCGATTAATGTCTTCTATAATCACTACCACTATGAACCTAAATTTAAAGTATACTTAACATCCATCAGCTTGGACATTTCTGGACTTGTTACACAGAAAAACACTCTCATAAGTTTTGCTATTCCTGTATCATATAAGTATTTCTGCATAAAACTCTTTCCAAAATGCTTCAGCAATCAGAAAGTGTGCTGGACATATTAAAAGCCTTGGATTCCCATCTTTAGTTTTGTCAGCTTACAAAGTCTTCTTTACACAGTGACTTGGAGCAAATATTGTTAAGAAGCTATTTTGAACTTTCTGGACATAATAACAGAAGTAACATAGCTAACATTGGTCCCTGGTCTACATACACAAATGTTAAGATTTATGCATACAGATAAGTAAAATTAGAGGATTCACAATTTATGAGTATCTTAAGGAAGTAGACTTCTTAAAAATGTAACTCAAGAGACACTTTCATAGGACTTAAGTTATCCACAAACACCAACTGTGAAGAGGCTGGTAAAAACAAAGACTTAAAGTGGATCATTTAGAATCAAACAAAATAGCTCCTTTGAAGCTACGGATGAAGAGAATGTACTAAGACACACATCAGTACAAAAATCTCCATTGCTATTGGTGAACTGACATCAGAATGATTGTGTTTGTTGAGTTTAGTTACAGCTGCTCTTTATCTAACCCAAGATACAAAATATTGCTGTAAGGCAGAACTAATGCCACCAACTGTGGCCAGGGCTGAACATCACAGCTCTGAAAGTGTCCCCTGCTGGCCAGTGCACCCAAGTGCAGTGCTCTTTACCCACCTGGTTCTTCAAGAGCCAAAAAAACCTGGCAGCTGCTTTCCAGATAGACACAACATTTAGAAAGAGGCAGAACTGTTGATCAAAATAAAGTTCAAGCAAAAACATGATGATAAGCTCTTAAAGTACCATTTCTCCTGGTTACCAGCATTTTTCTCTCAGAGGGTGAAAAACACAAAGTTTCGATGCAGTTTTTAGTTCTTAAGGAAGAAGGTAAGGCAGTTTTGCAGCCTACATTGCATTAAAGGAAGTTATTAATAGCATTCACCACTACCACAAGCCAACTATCTCCACGTCCAATATAAAAAACATAATACATTCATCAGCCTTATTCACATTTGTTTTGGAAAGTGGTACATATTTAAGCTGAACTGCTATTGTTAAGTGACAGAGGAATGCTACAACCATTGCATACAGTTATTTCCACTGACTTCATTTGGACTATTTCTATATACCAATTTTTAAATTTTACTTAATCATTTATGGGTCAGGACCAAATCTTACAGACACCTGAGGACAGAACAGGATGGGAAAAGATGATGGAGTTATAGCTATTACACAGTCACAATTTATTTATCTGGAATTAAAAAATTCAGTAATACTGAATGTAAGTTTTAGGTTCTGTTACAGTCAGAGCATGTTTGTGCTCTCCACTGGATTTTCAGCTTTAGTCCAAACTGAATCCACAAGGCTCAAGACCCAAGACAAAAATCATAACAGTGAAAGGAAGGAAATCCCTTGTATGCGGAGTTTTAATTACAATAAAATTTAAACAAACAAATTATGTTTTCATGTTACAATTATGTTCAAAGTTACAGTGCAGGTAAGAATCCAGTAAGATAAAGCGCAACATAAGTCAAGGTAAAAATAAAGCTACAGTTGCACTCACCGCTCAGGTGACTCTTCAAAAATGCTGTGACACTCAGTATTCTCAAGCATGAGACTTCGGTTGAGATTCTGTACTCCTGGGTAATGGAAATTAGCAAAGGAGTGCGACATCGGAGAAGTTTTGGTCCCAAGGTCTGCGACTCGCTTATCGTGGTTCGTTAATCCGCATGACAGCCCGTCTAAGGCAGGGTTCAAGGAGCGGGTCATGTAAGCGTCCGCTGACTGAGGCCGTCTCATTGGGGATGACGGATGAGGAGAAAGTTTGCTGATTAGAGGTGTCAAAAGATCAGCATATGCAGCTTTTGTAGGCTTGAGGAGTTTATCAACATGAATATTAAGCATCTTTTGTTCAAAAGCACAAGAAAAAACAGTAGCTGGCAGATTCTGCAGCCATGATAATAAGCTAAGGTCCAAGTCATCACACCCATTCCCACACAAGAGATCAATGCCCAGCAATACTTCACTCTCTGTGATTTCTTCTCCTGTTGCTTTACTCTGACAGAATTCCACACAACACTCATAAAGCAATCCCTTCATTACAAGCTGAAATAAGCGATTGTTACTTGCTTTGAAACCAGCCTCACTCAGTTTCCTATCGGCAGGAATAAACTCTGCCACCATGACGCAGGCTTCCTCAAAGCAGTGAACCCGTGCGGTGCTGGGATTCCAGTCCTTGAACTCCGCGTGGTTGGTCAAGCGAGGCAGCGTCAGCAGCAAGCAGAGTTTGCTGTAGTCTTCCTTAGAGGGACAGTACTCTTCCAGCGCATGCAGGCACTGTACAGCCTCTCGCATTGTGAATTCCAGCTGCAGAAACATTAAGAGTAGTCTGTAGTACATATGTTTCTACAATAAATCAGGTAGTTGAAGAAGATAATTTCTCCACTGCCACTTCTTTATTACTATTGCTGTTTATATTTTAAATAAAACAGCATACAATATAGAGTCCAAAACTGCCGTGCAAATGCAGTTATAACAGACAAACTTCTGGATGATCTGACTTCCTGAAACCACCTCTAGTCCTGCATCCTACTGATCTAGGGAATTTTTTTGTGTCACTGCAGGTCTGATAGGCCTAAAACTTTAAATCTGTAGCTAAACAGCTACAATGCTATTGGAGCAAAAAGGCTACTTCTATTCTCAAAGCCAACCGATTTCTTTTTCCTTCTTTTTTTCAATGTCTATGAAAAGCTATTAGCATAAATTATAAAAGGCTTGTTGATTTCTCCAGTTTTCAACTGGATTAGCAACTTCAAGTTGTCTTCTATATTGGAATTTTCTGTTCTTCAGTGAGATGTTTAAAAAAAAGTTCAAAAAGTTCTCAAAAGAGAAAAGCAAATAACTAGAAGGCTTAAGCACAAAGCTTGTTGACAGCTAAAAGCCAAACCCCACATTAAATACATGCAACTTGGTATTTTCAGTTACAAAGATTGAAAAAAAAAAATAAAATAAATAATAACCCCTCCCCATTTACCCACGCTTCCTAGCCTCTGCTCAATACAGCAGCCTTTCACCTACAACATGCCAACACATTTGGTTACATTCAAAACAAAAAATAAAGTATTAAAAATAAATCTGTTTTTTTTTTCTCTACTGCTGTATAGTAACAATATACATATTGAGTGATTAGAGAAATAGTACACCTTCCCTTTACAACGATAAAGACTTACTTTTAGCTTTCTCTACACTGTCAAGAGAAGACTCTGCAGTACAACGTATGTGTAATGGGACAGAGAATAAAAATCAATTCCGTTTGGAAAATGAAATCATACAATCATCCAGGCTGGAAGGGACCTCCAAAGGTCATCTAGTCCGACCTCCCCACAATTGCAGGGACACCTCCAACTACACCAGGTTGNCTGGATCTGCTGGCAACACAGCTTCTGATGCAGCCCAGGATGTGACTGGCCTTTTGGGCTGCAAGTGCGCACTGCCTGCTCATGTCCAGCCTCTTGTATATCAGCACCCTCAAGTCCCTTTCCTCAGTGCTGCTTTCTAATACCTCATCCCCTAGTCTGTATTGATAGTGAGGATTATTGTAACACTCCTGGCATTCTTAAGTTCATAACTTCTTGTTAGAAATTTGGTATTCATGTATTATTGACATAAATGAAAAACTATAGTTAATTTCACAATCTGCACCCCTTCTTTCTTAGCTAATGTCTCTTTCTACATTGAAAACCTATTCCATTGTTTATGAATTTAACTGAATCCATCCTTTGTGAACATGTCTGTTCCTTCCAATGAAACAACTGCAACCTTTCTCACTAAAATCAACAGCGATTAAGATTAATTAAAATTGGAACCTTTTACCTACTCCTAATTATGGTAATAAATTTCCATGATTCTGAGGCTTGCTTCAGAACTCTCGAAAAAGAGAGCCCTGTGCTCTAGCAGAAGGCGAATCTCAAGATCAGGACCACAAACACGTCATATGGTCTCTGATCTACACTGCTAAGTTTCAAGAAACCTTCGTATACACAATTATACTTGAGATTTGGGAGCCACGATCATCTCCAAAGGACGATTCCATTGTTTATGAAACCATTTGGTACCAGCTAAAATTTGTGTATTCAGTGCTGGGAGATTCCGCTTTGCCTTTAATCAGAATACCTCAACAGGCTTCTCAGCAACAAAAAAATTCCCGAATGAGAGACAATTCTTACATGCTGAGGCTCATCTTCTGCTGACATCGCATTGTTTACACATAAGGCTTCCAAGAACTTCTGCTTCATTATAATGTAACGAAACCTGCAGGTGAGAAGTGATATAGTATATAACTTGATACAGAGCCAAACATCCTTTCAGAACTAAGCAACTTATTTTATAGCTAATTTTTGAGTTAGGCATAAAAAGTGAAATGATAAAAGAACTCTGACCACAAATTTTAACAAACTGGTAACCAAAAAATGTATTTTAACAGGAAACATCTTTTTGTATTATTGCTTTCAAAAATATTACATTCAAAATACTAGGAGGCTAATATGAAAACAGTATAGCAATCATACTAATTTCTTAAATAGAAATATGACAGAGCAGCCAAATACAAAAACAAGCACCACATTCCTAAAGTGTATGACAAATGAGAACTCATTAGAGTGTGTGTACATACTTTTCATAGTTTAAGTTAAAATAAACCACACGCATATCCTTTAGAAACAGTATACAGGTAAAAAAAAAAAACAAACCCAAAACCACAAAACAAACAAATGAAAACTAAGGTAAAGAAAACCCTCAGAACTACTGCTTTCATACACAATACTTGGAAAATCATGTGTTTTCCACAGCCCAAAAAACTGAACTTTGACACACACTCCCTTTTACCTTTTCTTGTCGAATTTTTCCATACATTCAAGAGGCTGAATAAATTGAAGAACCTCATCCCACTGACCATCAAGAATCAATTGCCTAGTAAAACGAAGAATCATTCCTTTAATTTCACTGGACAAGAATATCCTTCTTTTTAAGTAAGCAGCTCATTCAAAAATACAATAGTCATTTAAACATACAACAGGTGATCAGCCTGCTTTGAAAAGTTAATGTTTTGCACAGATGACAAGATGACTGACTGATGTGACCAGTAACCAGGAAGCTCAAAAATCCAAGCTCTTTCTCAATATTTTATATAAGTAACTGCATATGAGGAGAAATATTAATTTGTTGTAAAGACACATCAAAAGGGACAAAATAGTCCTGTATTTCCTGCTTTAACAGCAATTCTTACTTTAAAAATATCTTACTGGAAGAAGACAAATAAATATATTGATTCAATGAATACATCCCGAGGAATGAAAACAAACTTAAAAATGAGTTAATGTTAACTATATAAATACTGCTATGCCTGTTTTACAACGGGAGGATGGGAAAAAACACAGAATGCTCATATTAAGAATATAAAAGGAACAGCTTGGCAGGAATTACGCCAGCACCAGAGCTCCAGCTCCGAGAACAGTGGGCTAGACTGCACAGGTGCATCAGTTCAATTTCTTCATGCCCTCATATCACACACAGTTCTATATAAAAGGCCCAGACTGACAAGGAAGGAGAGAGTTTCTCATTGGAGGAATACTCCATCTAAGGTAAGATTCAGAATGAAAAAAAAAAAACAGACTAGTAACTGCAATCTTTCTCTAATTTGTCTTTCATTTTATTCCAACATCCGTAATGTTAAACAAAAGGAAAGTCAGGTGAGAAATCCTGTTCAGTGATAAAACATATGTTTTAATGTTTTAAGAACAGCTGGATAAGTTATTTTCTCGTGATTCTACAAAGTAACCTTTGGCATGAAATATAAAACAGCAATGCTAAAAATCTAGTGTGAATTTATGGAGACTACTTATAACAATTGTAAGGGCAACACGATAAATGGTAAATCACACCGACTCTCATGCCCTGATGGTAGCAGAGACTCCTTTCATATTGTTAACTTTAAGAGAGATCTAGGTATTATTTTGAAATGCAGGTAGTATTTCCTGGAGAAAAGCTTCAGAAGCCACTCCACTCATCCTAGATCTTAGCACTAGGATATTGTCAGAACATTTTACTTATTTTAGAAACCAATAAATTACATATTCAATTCTACATGACATGGTAAGCAGATAATAAAAGATCACTGCTGCCAAGAGATGATCTTGCTCTCCCATCCTATTCCTGCCTGCATGCTTTCCTCGACTTACCCTGCACTGACACTGGTGCCTGTTAAGACTCTTTCCCACTTCATTAGCATGCCAGAAAAACAATCAAGATAAAATAAATGAAGCAAACAAAAAATCTAACTCTAAACCTATGTTGATGATGCCCAATCAGTTACTTCAAGCAGCTCACAGAATGAGGTCATTAACTTCAGAGCTAGACCACAGAACTGGTATCAGGAAAAAGCAGAATGCAAAGGCGGCATAACGCCTCCTGTTTAGCGGCATGGGGCTGTCCACAGAATCACAGTCCAACTGTATGTATTCAGGTATGTGGTATTTAAACACCACAGAAAGACATCCTACCTTAGAAAAAGCATGTCATCTGAAAACAGGCCATTAATGACCCCACTTTCTTTCTCAAGTGCCAGCATACTGATATGAAGTTTCCTTGAGTTCAGAAAATCTAGTATTAGTTTAATTATTTCAGCTTCTTTGACATTGACTGTTTCTTCAGCCGTCATGATGGCAGCCTATAAGGGGGAGGGGGGGAAAAAACACACACAGAAAATTTTAGCTATGATCAACATCTTATTTTATGTCTGGTTAACAAATGTTGGCTACTAAAAATATAAATTATAATATTACTAAAACAGGATTAGAATATTGATTTTAAGAGGATGACTATAAAGCCACAATTAAGACATAACAACACAACTGCATCTTTTTTATTTCTGTCCTGTGCACATAGAGGGGCCCAAGTAAACAATTCTACCAAGAAATCAATCCTCCTGATGAAAATATTGTGCCTGCCAAGTCTGCAAAATGTAAAATTTTCCCTTCTAAAACGCAAACGGTGAAGTTCAAAGAGCATAAAAATGAGCCAGTTACTATGTCATTATCTAGAGATCTTACATATGAACTTAAATGTTTCTAACACATACAAAAAGCACACCATTAAAAATACAGTTTTTAAAGTAGTCTATGGCAATTAAGCCAAGGTTTTTCATTCTTCCTTCATGAGGGCACTTACATTTGTCTATATGCCACATGAAGACTCTAAAGCTGCAAACCCAAGGGGGCCTCCAGCCAGTTTGACCACTGACTGCCAGAGTCCCACCTGCCTCCAGTTCTTGGTCCTTCCTTAGCACTCCTCACTTGTGTCACCAGGTTAGCTTTTCCACCACCTCAGGTACTGGAGTGGCTGTGCGGTCTAACGAGCTCTCCAGCCAGCAGGAAGATGCATCTGGGGCAGTGACAGGCCAAGGGCCCAGCTGGCAGCAGTCAGCTTGTTTAAAGCTCCCATGGATACGATGTCCAAACCCCTTTGCAACACAATTCCTTCAAAGACATGAAAGTTATAGCATGTACTTCTCTTAGGAAACCTAAAATAAATCCTGCTTCTGGGTAAGCCTTGCATGGTTCCTGAAGCCTGAATTAAAGTAAAAGCTGTTCTACTTTTTGGTTTTTAACCTTATAAAGACTGTACAGCTACCAGCTGTAGCTCCCAAGCTGATCTGTTGAAAACTATCTGGGGATATGGGGAAAAACCCTATAACAGAGTCAAGCCACACAGCACTGCCTCATCAGGAGCTCTCCGAAAAGGCTAGTAGCCACAAGACTGCAATTTCACATCAGGAAAAAATCAATTTAAGCCCATGTTTCTGCAGAAAGGGGTGGTCCCTCTTCTCAGCTCTGGACTCAGCCCCATGTTCCCAGTCACTCCATGACACTGTAATGGAGCCGTATGGTTAGCCAGACCTCCCCTCCGACATCTGTTCACCTCAGGGACACAAGGACACTAAAGCTGACACAAGCAACTGACAAGAGCCTTGCTTCCTGGCAGAAGCAGTCTTAATCTGATTTAAATTGACTACAAGAGTGCACCAAAGAACAGAGAAGAAGTCAGTATCATCATCAGAAGGTGGTATCTCAAGGAACAAGGAGAGATGGTAGAATAACAGTGATCAGAAAAATGACCATACAGAGCAAGCTGTTCACAGCAGTAAGTTATAGTTACCCCTGCTGCTCTCACTTGTGAATTTAATTCAAAAGGGGGAATAAAAAATACTTCTTAACTCCCTCAGGCAACCATTTACTTTTGTGGAAATGCAGCAACTGTGATGCTAACTGACAACCAACTGTGGGTAATGCAGCTCTGAAGACAAGCTGAAGAGATGATGCAGCCTCCAGATACCTTGGCCTTGGAAAACTGCAGTCCATAAGCTAGTTATCTGTCTCATGATACACAGAAACTGGCAATAAGAAATCAAAGAACAAATATAAAGAGTTTGAATAAACCGATTAAAACACTCATAAAGTATTAACAACAAATTAATTACTTACCAGAAAAGAGGGGAAGAGACAAATACTCTAGTGAAACGTCTTACTATTCAAAAGCCACTGCTAATAAACTTGAGAGGATACAAAAATTCAGGCATTTTTAGGAGGGGGTTTTGTACTACCTTGTCTAAATCCCCAGTCTTCCATCTTCCTCACAGTTTTATGCCAACTCTTTTCCAAGTAAGTTTTTTTCCAGAATGTTTGACTAGGAAAGCATTCGATTACAGCAGCATAGCCTATTTTGGAACAAGAGACCTAATTGTGCCAGACGAAATGGCCTAGCTTCTTTTTTAAAATGGCTGGGTTTAATTCCCATTTAAATTGCAGAAGACTCAAATCACCAAGTATTTTGATGGGTCTCTAGAAAGACGCACCCAGAACTCAAGAGCCCACCCTCAGGTAGTAAAGTTAAAAAAAAAAAAACAAAAAAAACACCCAGAGAGAGAATAGCTTGCAGAAAGTTTTGCTGCAGGAAAGAAAGCAGACGCAAAAATCCAAACGCAGATCTTCTAGAAAGATGCTTTTACCTTACACATTAGCACTATTTCAACTTCCTCTTTTGGCAAGTGGATAAGGATTTTTGCTCCCAGAGAAAAATTCAACCCTACCCTTATACACAGAAGGAAAAAAAAACAAAAACAAACCAGCACAAATCTAACCAGCAGTTTAGAATTAACATCTTAAGTCCTAACCTCACCAATGCATTTGCATTTCTCCTTTATTATGCTTTATGGCACTTGTGTTTTTACACTAATTAAACAGACTTCCTTGCCAAAAGACAAAGTAAAATTTACACAAAGCTATACTGACTCCCCATCAGAGAACTACTAGAAAAATTTAGACTAAGACTCTTTTTGAAGAAAGGAGCAGCAAGCCCAGCTTTCTTGTCAACTGGATGCACTTGACTCAAGTCTAAACAGGAAATCACCCCTATGCAGCTTCACAACTGTCTTAAAATTAATTATTTGTATATTCTACTAATGGAAAAATAAGCATAATATTCAGTGCTTCGCTTAAGAGTAAAACTACATCAGGTAAAATCCAGCATCTGCAAGAGAAGTTGTCTTCCATTTCCCACTGTAGTTTTAAAAGAACAGCTTTGTCATGAACATAAAAGCTTTTTGCTAATTCTAACACTTAAATTCGTTTATGTTGCCCACATAAATTAGGGTGAAGGACAATTGGCACCCTCCGTATTTGATATGAGACTATCAGCAGCACTTTTGGGGTCCTGCTAAGAAAAATCTAATATAATCTTCAAACATAGTTTGGATACTGAACTTCTGAAGAAGATTTGAAATACACCAATAAGCTCCTAGATTAACAATATTACGAAAGTCTTTAGGGAACATTTGCTCTCAGAGCACAACTTCCATTGGACAAGTAGCTAGAAAAGAACAGTAAACCTACTAGAGAAGATTTTCACCTAATTGATGGCTTTGTAGGCTGATGAGTTCAGACTTCTCTTATAAGCATTATGCTGTCAAAATAAGCAGCACTGTAACACCATCATCAAATTATAAATACACACAGGCTCATACATCATTCTCTGTGAAATATATCAGTTTTTCTGACATTTGTTGGTGTGTATGTTTGTGCATAAATAAAAATAATAATAATTAAAAAGCAAAAAACAGCAGGTAAACTCAAGATTAGAGCTCAAGCTGCATCTTTGGTCCATCCTATTGCTGCCTGCCAGCACATATGGCACATAACGTCACAATCTGATCAGCTCAAGCGCTAATACTCAAGAATGATTGAAGCACAGCATTAGCTTGAGGTATAAATGACAGTAAATGAGTATTAGAGCGTAACATTTTAGGTGCCTTCTACCAATCAGGTTTTTGCTACAACCTTTTTATCTTACCCAGTATTTTCAGAACAGCACTTTTCCACACCTGTCCTCCTTCCTTCTTTATCTTGTTCACTCCCCCCTATCATGTTCCCTAGTATTGAATTCAAACTTCTTTTCCTCCTGACAAACCTACATCAAGAAAGAAAAGCAACTTCTTGCCACAAACTTGGCAAATCTTTTTTCTGTAGCTTCAATGGACAAGATGCCCTTTAAACAAACTCTTTGGAACACAGACTACTAGACTACCTACTCCTAAATCTTCCAGGGAGAGATTTCACCCTTGTTCTGGTCTTACTCACATTCTAGGAACATGTCAACAGCAGGAATCCTCTCGTGGTGTTACAAGCATAGAAAACTTGGTTTTTTTCCTTAAGAAAGAAAGATGTTCTTATACGTATAAATCTACTATTTAAGTATTTCAGTATTTAAGTATTTATAGAGTAGAAGTGAACCTTAAGTAGTCTTTGCCTGTAAGTTACCTCCCTTAGAGGAGATCTAAAATGCTTGTGCATTCAACTGATAGAGTAAGGCTTAATAATCTGGAAGACAAGTAAACAGGAACAGTAAAATTCTAAAATAAGCATTATGTTATTTATCATCTGAAATAGATCACTCACCAATGGCACAAAATATGTATTCACAAAAATAGGTAAGGAATATAAAATCTCTAATGACTCAGAAATACAACAAAGAAATATTACAGTTTGAATCTTAAGTGATACATTTAAGGGGAGAAGCGATGCCTAATTAGAAGTCTTGGTTTGCTGACTCCAATGACAGCTGCAATGCACATCCATAACCTCAGCATCCTGGTGAGCTATCTCAGAGAAAAACTGAACGTGAACAATGACACACATTTAAAAAGCTAGCTGCTTCACATTGAGTAATTTTACCTTTTAATCCATCCCGTACTCACTTACATACAGCTCTCAGGCCTGCCCAGAGGCCACTGCAGAGTCTTGCCTACACAGGCCCCCCAGGCGATTCAGGGCCCAGGCTGTACCGAGTGGCTCGCTTCCTGATGTGCCCTCAGTCATCTTCCAGTTATTCTGTATCTAAAGAAATTACCAAGGCACCACCCCCCACCCCCATCCCCCGAAACCTATAAGCCAAGTTTTTTATTACAATTGATTCCCACAACAGTAAGCACAACTCAGTGACACCTATTTTACCCTAAGAGATCACACGAGTTGTTATTTCAAATGAACTATACTGACAACATTAAGGCCTTAACAGAAAGCCTTCACCAAACTCCGTGCATTTGAACGCTGTGATCGAAACCACCTTCTACACTGACACACAGCAAAGCAAGTATCCTTTTACATGCCAGCCTCTTCTTCCTCACATGGGTCTTTTCGCAGGCTTACCCTCTAGTAATCCACTTTTTCACCCTGCTTAGATCAGCTGTTGCTTTAGAGCCACCACAGTAAACCTGATCTCGCCAGGCTCCAGAGGTGAGGGGCAGAGCCCTGCGCACTCACCAGCCCGGCTCAGCCGCACCCCTCACCCGGAGAACGCCAAAACAAAGATGACACTCAATCACAGCACAGGGAAATAAAGAAAATCCAAACAAGTTACAGAGACCGCAAGCGAATGCCTTTTGAATACAAACAATAACAAAACAATAAGCCACTTGCTCCGATTTTTCTCTTTTCCCCCTCTTTTTTCCACACGAACCCCTCCCTCGGCGGGTGGCAGCTTCAAAACAGCCGCACCGATAACCGCCCGGCGCCGGCCCATACCTCGGGAATGTCAGCGCGGCATCGGTGGCGCGGCAGGGCCGCAGAGGAGGCCACGCTTCCCTGAAGCGGCCCCGCAGACCAGGCACACCCCGCACCGCCCC
>VXBW01003802.1:261289-346863 GCA_013400375.1 Thinocorus orbignyianus
GGCGCCCGGCAGCGCCCCCAGGGGCGGGGTGGCCGCGGAGGGCAGTCCGTGCCTCGGTGTCCCCACGGGAAGGGGGGTCCCCGGCGGCGGCTGGGCCTTGTGCCCCGGCCTCCCCGGCCCCTCCGAGGCCTGTGGGGCGGCCCGCGGCCGCTCGCTGATCGGCTCCCTCCTGCCCCTTCTTCACAGGTGCCGGCCTGAGGGCTGTCAGCGGGCTGCGAGGGGCACACGCCCCGTTACCCCTTCGTTAAAAGGCTTCCCCCCCCCACAATCCACATCATCACCGGGGAGCAGGTCGCTTCCTTCCCCTTCTGGTGAGGGCTGCCTCCCCGTCAGGTGCCAGGCCATGGCCCGGAGCCCTTTGCCCATGCGGTGGGGAATTTTGGCTTTTGGCAGCACCTGCCGTGGCTGGGCCAGCTGCCCCCGTCCTTCAGGCTAGCCTTGCATCTTCTCAGTGTGTCCCTGCCGTCTTCTGCATGTTCAGACTGTTGGAAAAAGGGCACATCCTTTACAGAAGGATGTGGACATATGTTGCGCGTGTATTTTATGATGATGGATTTACATGCAGTTTGACATTTGGCTACATTTAATGTCCATTTGTAATTGTCAGAAGATGACGGCATCTGAGAATTACTGTGGCGAACAGTTAATGAGCTTCCTCTGTGTTTAAGTATAAGCTGTGAGATGAGATACAGAAAATGGCGTTAAAATGCTGGTGTAGCGCTGGGACAGCACCCCAGCGTGCACGGAGCGCTTCGGCAGGCCTCCCAGAATGGAGACACTGGCAATTTCCTGACAAAGGATGCCCCAGAGACCCATTTTTTTTTATTTACTTATTTTTTTAATTATGCACGTGTGACATGTACCAGAGGTCCAGGGAAGGTTGTCAGGGATTTAACTGAAGCTGAACTGGGTTCTCTGTCATACTGATGGTTAAAAATGGTAAGAACCTTAGCGAGTTCGAGCCTGCTTGCAACCTGTTTTGCTGAGAATCAGCTGAAGGGCAGAGAGGAATCATCATGTTATTCTCTCTCTCTTCTTTCTGGAAAGGAATGCAGAGAAGTGTCCCCAAGGCTGTCCAGCGAGGAGTGCCACCTGACTGCACAGCAGTGACTCTGTCAGGGATGAGGAAGGAGTGTGGAACCTGATGGTGGTTCCTTCTATGGCATTCCAGTCCCAGCATTGCGTCCCAGGAAGCTCGATTCACTAGTAAAACACCGAATCCTTCCATTTACTTACAAAACTATCACTTGTTGCCTTTGGAGGCACTAATTAATAGAATGTAATTACAGGAATGAAGCTGTTTCCCAATACATATGATATAATGGAGACGAAAATCTGAGGGAGCGTGGAAAAACAAGATGCCTTTAATTTATCTAAACAAAGCTGTATGCACAGGTTTGCAGAACATACACTTGGATAAGAAAAGTCCATTTTAAACTTTGTTTAATCTGCAAAACACTAGGTATGTGTTTAGGCACATATGCTTTAAAACTTAATCTTAATTTCACAGTGGTGTTACTGTACGTACAGTAGCTTTGTTTTCATTGGAGATCCTAAGATCTGTCAGACCATCTCTGGAGGGCAAGAGTTTTGGGGTGAAAGAAGGGTAAACCTTCTCCTCAGTTAAAGACCTGAAAGGAAGAGTTATTTCTGAATTTAAAATTATTTTGTTTCCTGCTCAGAATGTCAGGCCGTTCACAAGGAAGTAGTGAATTCCTGTAGTCTGGAAAGAGATTTCAAGAACCAAGTATCTGTCCTCTGGAAGACGTAAGGAAGAATAGGTAGCATTACTCGATGCTTTGGAAGGCAATCACATTACTCTTAAATTACCACCCTTAAATATTTGGAGAGGAGACATAGTAGCATCCTGTTGGAAGAGGGCAGATGGAAGACATTGGTGCTCTGGATGTTTTTAACTTTTAACTCAGGCATAAACATACCTTCGGGATGGTCTCAGCTTGCTTTGAACTCCCTAGTCATTATTGCAAAGAAGGTAACTCCCATGAATAACAAAGTTGTTGGGTGTGGAAGTTTTGGAGAGCGTGAAAATCAGGATTAGTAGAGGAGGAGTTCTGCATTGCCTAGTGACAAGATGGGGCCCTCCAGTCTGTTTTTGGAACACTTCAGAGAAGAAAATAGTAATTGTGCGAATATTTTACTGATGTTGCAGGGGGTCTCAGACAAGGTCAGCAGGGCTGGATACATTTTTGGAATTAATCCCCAGTGCACAAGATCTGCCGGTGTAGACCTGCAGTTGCTGCAAAGCATCTTTGCATGGTCATCATAAAAATGGGCCAGTCCCCTGGCTTTTAGTCATTGTAACAGAGCCATTCAACTCTTTACATTTTATATTTATGTGACATTGTAAAAAGTTGTCAAAAAGTTGTAAAAAGTTCCCATTCTGTTTTTAACTTTGTTTCTGGAAACAGTGTTCACTCCTTTAAAGAAAGCATTTCCAGAACTTTGGGTGACAAATCAGCAAAATTCTTGCATAATCTATAGGAGAGTTGTTTACATAAGCATCACAGCTTCAGTTTCAGGTGGCTTAAACAAGAAAAATACTGAGCCAAAGTATAATCTGGTTTCAGGTCATTTAAATAATTGCAGGCTTGTGGGGCCTTGCCAGGTCTTGTAACGCAGACATTCAGATCAGTGATGATGCAGAAAGGATAAGACAGAGCTGCCTTGATGTAAAGCTTCATATTAGCTTTTAGTTTTTCTGCAAAGCTCCATTAACAGATTAACGGTGACATAAAAACGTCTATACGTATGACTTGGTATGTCTCCATAAATTTCACATACCACTAACTGAAAATGTAAACACATCCCACCTGAAAAAAAATTTTCAGTATCTTGCTTAACAACTTTTTTAGTGTATTATTAATTACTTACTCCTAAGTATTTAATACATCCAGTTGTTTGTAATGTTGAATGTCTGAAGAAAGCTTTAAATAACATTTTTCAGTGGGCTGTATAGTTCTTTTCTACTGTTTCCGGTCCTTTCCTGATACCCTAGTTGTTACTAGCTCTTCTGAACCAGAGGCAGTTCTTTCTAGTGTCCATCACTGTTATCCTTGAATTCAGAAATTTGATTAAAAGCCTGGTGTTAAGAACTCCGTCTCCCAAAGAGTTTGTGCTGAGCTCCTAAATGTGTATGTTGTATATTGCTTCCCTGCCTCTTACAAAGACCAGTAGTCCTGACAGTGAAGCAGACAAGGCAGCTGCTTTCTTTCCTGCTAGAAGTAAGGTAGAATAACTTCACTACTGTATTTAACTCTTTGCTGTGGTTGTTTTAATAAAGCGTAAGCAAGTAAGTCTGAAAATGTATGTGCATTTATAGGTATGCATACACAAACAAACATACTTCACATCTCTTTTCCTAAATTGAATAGTTTGCCTTTAAAAACAAATTACTCATGAATTAACGAAGAAGTTGTGCATGTTAAAAAATACTTGTTATTTCTCCCATAAGAAAACTTGTGCGGATTTATTGTTGTTTTTAATTCTTTTCGTTAATTAGAAAATGTACAAGCAGATGTAAAGGACGACAGCTGTTAAGATACACCTTTATGGCCACGATTCTTTGAATTGCTCATTCAGCTCATTAAATTAGCAACAAGGCAGCAAAGAAATGCTCATTTGCTGTTTGAAAAAGATAAAAGTAGTTAAAGGTTTAGCCCTTACAAAGCTGTGGCTTTATTTAAGTACTTGGAAAAAAAGGCACCTGACATCTACACCTGATGAGAACAGCTGGATTTGAGAAAAAGCTATTTTTCATATCACTTTTGTGTGGTTATTGATCCAAAAGCTTAGGTTCCAAGTGTAACTGGGATCACTCTCCTGCAGTTGGCGATGCCAGATCTCTGCACCAGATCCCACTGCGGTACAAACTGTGACTGACAAATTCTGTACCCATTCAGACACACAGTACAGTCATATTCTGTCATATTAACTAGAGCGTGATCTGAAGTTTCTCAAGTTTGGTGTTACTTGCTGAACAGCAGAGAAAATGAACCCTTTTCCAAAGCCCATCTCCACAAAGACTGTTTTTAGATGAAAATTACGAGCTGGACTCGCCACTGAAACATAGCTTTCCTGGGTGCAACTGGGTGTTTGTGTTCCAACATAATTCCTTGCTTGTGTCAGCCTGTTTGCGACACCGCACAGGGAGCTGATTGAGCTGGCTGAAAAACAACCAGTTTTGAGGGGAGGAGGGAAGGCTATTCATTTTCATCCACATTAGTTTTCAATTCAGTACTAAAAGCCCTCATGTCAGGTTTCCTGTATTCTTGCAGCTGCCCTCTGAACAGCTTTAAATGCACAGATTCTTTATCTGTGTGGTTTAGCCCAACAACTGGGTCTGCCTCCCAACTGTTGTGATGTCACGTCCCCTGTCAGCAAGTCCTTACGCTTGCTCTGCAGCCCAGCAGGACAACACAACCCCCCCCCCAAAGGCATGATTTGAACTGGAAAAAATTGCCTATTTACAAATCTTATTTTTTGGATGCTATTTCTGTGCAAGATTACACCACTGACGAGTACAAGTTATTTCACTAAAAGTCATATTTTTTATTAGCTGTTTTGATCAAGGTAAGACTCGGGTTCATCTTGAAAACCTTCCCTTCTGAAGCAATCCTGTTACACCCACTGGTTTGTTTCCGTGGTTCTGGAACAACGGAATCTAACCTGGGCACAGAAGTTTATCAGTTGACTTGCAAATGTGACACTCGCTTCTGAAGAGAATGGGGTAAGGCCACCGCATCCTCAAGAATGAAATGAGAAGCTCCTTAAAATGAAACGTGAAGCCTCGTTCTTCAGTAGCCTCCCTCTGGTAACACCAGAAAGGTAAACTACACATGAAAATGATGACAAACAATGGGGGGGAAAAAAAGGAGGAATAAAATTGGTGCATATTTCCTGTGATTTCTTTGTTACTGACATACAAGAAGAAACAAGATTTAAACATTAATGTGAACTTTTTATAATTTCAGCTTATACTTAGACGTAATCAAGAAAACAAAAAAAATGTACTTTTGGTGCCATGCTTTTATTTAAATGAAAGGAAAAAACTACACTGTACCACATAAGTAGCAATGACCATATCTTACAGCACAGCATTTGAAAAAAATATGGAAGCTATGCTCCACAGAAGTGGACAAGTAAGCACACAATACACTGTACATTTTTCAACAGTGCCCATTAAATCATAATTAAATAGCTGAATTTGGCTTTAAACAGCCAAATAATAAAAACTAACAGTCATACTAACATTTAAAAAAAAAAGAATTTCAGTAGCTATTATGACTGTTAGAATATGAAATTTTGCTCCAAAAACTAAGACAAGAGTTTGGCAATTCAGTCGTAGCAACAATAATAATACCCCTGATGAAAGCACCAGTGTGTTCTGAAAAGGTCAGTGATAAATACTGGCCTTCATGGAAAGCTTCCTTTTTTTTTTTTTTTTCTTTTTTTAAACATGATCCCAACCAAAGATCCACTGTAATTAGAAAATCTGCAGGCTTAAAAAGGAAAAGCGTATCTAGCTTTACTTTTCCTGTATTAAGTAAAACTTTATACTGCGAGCAATTAAATTTCCAACTGCATTATTCACATTCTACTTTTAGACATTGCACAAATCTTTAACCTGTCGACAAACGTAAATTTCATAATACATTCAGATATATTTAAAATGACTCAAAGAATTCCTGTCATGTATTTAAGCTCCCTTTGATTAGACTGATGCGTGTGTCTTTACGGTGTTGCAAATCTTCAGTTAAATCATAGTACAGATTTTAGAAATAAAAAGCCTCCCACGATAAAACTTCTTTTGAAGTTATTCACCGTATGTGTGTAAGTTATTTCCAATCTCCTGGTTTCTTGAATGACTGTATATTATACACAGTTTCAGATTGTTATTCAAGATGTTCCCACAACGGTATTTGTAGGAACTGTCTAACAGGCAGAATGTGCACACCCTCTTTCCCCTTTTTTAATATTATTTATACCCTATATACACAATATGTATACACTGGAAATATAAGAGTTACATATCCTGGTGATCTACATGCAAACAGTAGGAATCAGCTAACCACAAATAGTTTTGAGCCACATACATATTAAACATGTATTTTAAAGTGTTTTTTCTTTTTTTTTTTACAGTTTTAACAAATATACATAAATATAACAACATAAATTACAGTAAAACTGACAGCATTTTTGAGAAAATGTATATAACCCAGGTGCATTGATGCCTAAGGCCTTATAATAATTTAAAAGAAAAAAGTACTGTTCTAAACTGCTTAATGACATCTCATTCCTGTGCATCTTTTGTATAAGTACATGAGTACACGGTAGTAGTGAGGCAGTTTCTCCCAAAGCAGTTTAATGAGAGAAATACGAACGTAGTTTTAGTCTCCCCATGAAACAGGATGGACTACAGACTTAGAGCACAATACTGTCATATGTTAATGTAGTTGTCACAACATTGAAACAGAACAGAATCACAAATCATTCAAGTCTTTTCCTGAGAATGAGATTATTTTTTTCCCCCAACAAATCCTCTGGTGTGCATTATCAAAATAGCCACAGATTCAAGGGAGGCTTCAAGTTTGTAGTAGGTTTTGTTTTTTTTGTTGTTTTTTTTTTTTTTTTTTTTAGAACAGTGCTATGTAGAAAGCAAATTATAAGAAACAAACACTGAAACGGAATAGTGATCTATAAAATAATCAAACACTGTTTTGAAATAAAATGCAGCCCTTTATAACTAATACTGAATATGCCTAGAGTTTGTTTTTGTAAATGGTCAGATTATAAATTTATCGAAACGCCATTTAGGCTTTTTTGCCACGTGCATTTAAAATGTCTAAGTGCCACAAGACATCATCTGTTTGATCGTGTCAAGAAAACGATTTACTGAGACACATGGAAAATTCTTATCAGATGTCTATTCCCTAGAAAACTGATTTAAGTCTGAGCTGGCAGATCTGAAGACAGGAAGAACAGGCACTGGCCTGGATCTTAAAATCTATGGGTATTAGATACATGACTTCTGAAAGGTCTGTGACTTAGTGAATTCTGTGATTCTTCTGAGTATTTTTAGTGTTCTGTCAAGCAAACATCAGGGTTCTAGCTCTGAACGTTTCCCGAGTTCCTATTCCTTCCCTGGAGAAGCAGTACCTGACCGTGTGCTTGCTCTTCATCTGTAACGACGCAAAATAATGCACGTTTGCTTAAACTGTTTGGGAGGCCTACCAAACCTCTTCACTTTGCATTTTAATGGTATTATGAACATGCACATGGGTCAGATATTGCATCTCAGGTTGTAACTTACTGAAACAGTCTAACTATACCCTGAGTTGTTAAATAATTCAATTGAAGGCAACTTCAAGCAGTTCAAAGGTTTTTCCTTTGCTGTATAGCCTGTAAGCAAATCAGTATTACTTAATTGAAAAAGAATTATAAATAATCAGGGGAACGAATCTTGATTTTGTTAGAGCACACAAAAAGGATCTTGCAGAGAAGACCCATTCAGCTGTTCTTCAGTGACATACAACTTATCATTTAGTCTTTGCTGAAAGTCAGTATGCAAAGTTCAATGGTATTGAGAATATTAAGTATTTCTTTAGCGAAAGAAAAAATATTTCAAGACAAGCACAAATACAAACATATAAGGCAACAGATGTAAAAAAAATGTAGTTTGAGTCACTAAAGAGGAACATTCAGTGCTTTAGTGTATCTAATCAAAATACAGAGCAAATATACTCTATATATTGTATTAGCACATACAAGTCTCCACACAAGTCAAACATTTCCATAATCACTCATAATTGCTCACCTAAGCAATAATCTTCTGCACTCCTAAACACTGTGTTTACATTCCAGTTGGACATAACAGAACTTGGTGTCCAGTTTGAAGTTCTAAGAGTCTTGTTGGCAACTAGAAATCTATTTCCTATAGGCAGTAAAGATGAAGTGCAAGTTTATCATAATTGTCTGAAGCAAATTTTTTCCCATCTACTATGCCTTGGTTGGTAAAAGTTTCTTAGGAGTTACTGGTCTCTTGGTTTGCCACAAATGGCTGTGAATGGTAATTGCATCAACGCTGGCAGACAAAGTTTTAGCAGGTATGTGGCTAAATTGCTTCCTGTCAGAGTTGTATTTATATAGTCCCTCTATCATTTTCTTCGTGATAGATTTGGGACCTATTCCCGTTAATTTATTGATTTCTTCAGTGTCAGGGCAGTATGTGTACAGAGATCTGAACTGGCAGCCTGAATCCCGGAACAAGATTAAGAAATTATTTGCATCAGATTTTTCCATTTCCTTTAAAAGAAAGACAAAAAAAAAAAAAAAAAAAAAAAAAAAAGAATCACAATATGAATTTTGCACTGTAGTTAGAATACATTCTAATGGTTGGACGAGATGATCTGACAAGTCCCTTCCAACCTTCATAATTCTATGATTCTATGACTGTAATTTTAAATTTGTTTTCTGTCAGAGCTGAAATTTATGTCTAATTCTGTCCACTAAAAGACCTTATTTCCAATCATTAGAATTTGCTAAGCTTCACTTATCTGAATTCTGACAAAGTCTAAATCTATCTTGCTTTCTCAAGCAAAACCTTATATATTTAGAGAATTTCAGCTACATTTGTTTAGTTGTACCTAAAGAACAGACACCCTAACAGTTTTTTTGTAGGCCAAATAAAACTTCTTTGATCCATTTCATCAGGCAGGTCTAATAGTTGCAAGTCTAGGAGCAGGAAATTTAGGTATGCCTAGATGTGCCTGAGATCTTCCAGTGCTAAAATGGGGTTTTTATGAGAAGGCAGCATCTAAACATGAACTCGGAAGAATTATGAAGAGAATAAAGGGTAAGAAATACTGGTGTGAAATTTATTCCAGAAAGGGAAATAAATCCAGATTCCAAGTACCTGTGTTCTTTGATTTATTTAGTCTGTCAAATTTGTCACGGTTGATAAAAGGAAAAGTCCCATTACCCTCAACCCTCAAACTCTGTGTTATTCCTTTGCATGGAAACACACTGGTGCCTAGTGGTTTTTACCCCTACAGTATTTGTGCATCTTCAGAAAGATTTATATTAGCCTAAGAAAAAAGGCTGGAAGGCACCTTTCTGTAGTAGAAAGTCTGGAGTTTGCCCTGAACTGCTTGGAAACTGGAAACAAGGCCTAGGAGGGGTGTATTTCAGTTCTTTCTGTTCATGAGTCAGCTGTGCTTTAGTTTTAGAGGTCCCGATCTGAGGATCTGTATGTGTAAGATTGTTATTTTTCATGATCGAGAAATCAAGTTTGTGAGCAAATTATAAAAGTCTACATATTGAAGTTCCCAAGTTAAACAAGCAGTAACTATTAATTAACATGTCAATCAATTCAGCTTCCTGTGCTGCATGTAGCATGCGACAGGTATTGTTTCTACAGTACTAGACAACCTCTCTGCCTGCCCAGGAAGCAAGTCACACCAGTCTCTCAAGCCTGTCACTAGGCACTAGCATAACCTCAGAATTTTCCTTTCAATATCTGCATTTATATTTGAGTGTCCTCCTAATGCCTGACTGTGGTTTGACGTAGGTGTTTATGCTTTTAGGGGAAAAATACCCTTACCTCCAGTATCTTTTTCTTTTGACCTTCGTTTACTTTTCCAGCCAAGCAGCAATGTGCCAGCGCATTCTGAATTATATACTTATTGGATTTAGCACTGGGTTCTTTGAAGAGCTTTGGTCCTGTGGAGGAGGAATGACAAATCAGCAAAGTTAATCAATAAGTGAACAGTTACTTTAACTGCTGTGAAGCACTTCTAGTATAGGTCTTTGCATGGATAAAAATACAAATCCAGGAATAAAATAGAATTAGGCTAGAGATCACAAATTTCACAAACAAGTAAAATGTCATTCTTTCAGCTGTTACTGAACTTGCTTAAAAATGTCTTTCATTATTAAATCATTACTACTGGTAGTCTTCGTAAATATATTTTCTCTCAGAGGACCTTCTCTACCAACAACAAAAGTTTTGCATTTTCTAACTAGAATTTCAGTTGTCCAGAAGGGAGCAAAGTCTTTTTTTTTTTTCCCACCTACACCTGTGATTTGAAGGATAGTAGGTAAAATAATGAAGCTGATGCAGTGCCTAAAGTAACTGTAGTGCGTCCACCTTGGAATTCCAGAAATGTTTTACCCAGATCCAGGGCTAAAAGATCTGGCCTAACACTTTTCAGGTTGTTTTGTCTGTAAGAAGACTTGATTCTCTGGCTGAAGAAGAAATCTCCTCTCCTTTAGTTTCTGCAAAATTCATGTACTTCTATCAAGACCATTTGAAAAAAACAACAAGTAAGTACCAATTCCAAGTGTTAGAAAGGAACATAATATACAAGCAATTACCAATTAAATGTAAGATTAAATCTCACTTTGTCTATGCTTTGGGAAAAGGAGCCTAGAATCAATACCAAAAAGCTGCAATTTGACTGACAGAGTGAAGACATTAAAAATGTGAAAAAAAGGCTTTCTGTTCAGTTCCTATGAACTGTATATTGCTTTATTTAAAAACAGGTTTTGTATAAAAATCATTAAAAGAAGATCTTCACTATGGTTCTTCATGAGAAAACTCTGCAAGACCATGCAGGCAAAGTCTCCCTATAATTGAATTTGACACGTGTGTGGCACAAACTGAGTGAAGTCTCACAATTCAAAAACTGGAAAAGTACTTTCTGGTTCTCAGAGTGAACACTTTGCCTTTTCAGACTGTGGCCATTTCAGAGGAGAGACGATTCTTTTCAAAACAAACACTTGCCAGCACTGACAGAGCTATGCAGGCCCATCAATCAAACCCCACCTCCCTAAAAGCTTACTGAAAATCCCCAACATTATTTTACTCCTTAGCAAACAGAGTGACTTAGGTGGGCAAAAATGCAGCTTTTATAACCCTGATGATGCAAGATCTTTGCAGTATTACTGTGTATCTGGAGAAAAGGGTTGCAGATACCATTATTGTTTTATTTATAATATAATAAAGAATTAGAAATCAGATTGTGAGGTTTTTAATAAACAGCAAAGGGTCTGTTTGGAGACAGAGTGCAGAACACTTACATTCACATTACTAAGCAGATTTTTTTCCCTGTAGCAATTTGGTTTTTGCTTTTTGTTATTCTACTCTAAAATGAGCTTAAATTTCACCTCTTCTTGCCTTGCTAGGGGGAACACTGAAGTCCACAGTGATCTGTGAGGCCTTTGCTATTCTGAGCCTTACTGCAGTTTATTATGGTTATCACAAATGCTACTGAGTCAGGACTTTTATTCCGCATTTAAAATTTTAACGTTGTATTATTACCGTGTATTTCAAAGGAGCTGAAGGTAACACTTCTATGAAAGTGTCCTCAATCAAGTTTCAGGAAATCAAATAAAGATAATTGAAAACTTTTCCTTCACAGAGCCATTAATAGCCAGGTACTTTTCTGAGTATTGTTGCCACTGACCTGTGTATTCCGTAGCAGAGGCAACTGAGGAAGTTGTAGATGCATTTTCCCAATCTTTTTCTCCATTACGACTACCACAGCGACTTGGAGATAAGAATCCTTCCACGGACTCTGACCTAAACATTAATTTTAAAATCTATTAAAAGAATTACAACATTCAGCAGAGAAACATTCTAACATGAAAGGAAGGCAAACTGTATTAAGGTTTTGTATGTAAAAACCAGAAAGTTGGTTCTCAAGACATCAAGGAAATTGAAAATTCAACTGAAACCAGCTGCAGGCATGTCAGAGTGGCCATGATAACACAACACGTGATATCGTAACATGTAGTACCCCCTTGTCAACCCCCTTGACCTGGTTTGCCTTTCTTCCCTGTTTCTTTTCTATTAAAAAAAAATTAGTATTTCTCTGAATATAGTTGTTACACAGAAATAGTAATTTTCTTCTGAATTATATTATAGATTTTGTACACAAAATGAAGAATTTTCTCTTATTTTTATCTCTTTTTATTTCAAATGATTTTTTTAATACAAATTAAATTCTGGTGTTTGGAAAAGGCTGAAGTCCTAATGAACATTTAATACTTCCCTGTACAACTGCTAAGGGGAAAAGAAAAAAAACACGACAGAAAAGAAGCTTCTGTATTAAGAAAGGAAAAGAAGCTATGTAGCTGCACACAGCACACAAGTTTAATAAAACATCCACAAGCTGAGACTTAAATACAAGCAGGTGAATTAAAGAGGCTGTACAAACAGCATTTTGGTTTGACCTCATTTATAGCTGCCCAACTGGTTTACTCAGTAAAATCTGTGAAACAAATTATCATGGCTTAGTTCCTTAATGCCTAAACAGTGGAAACTATCAGTATCTCAAATCAAGAAAACAGACCTGTTCTTGGAATACACAATACATATATACATTACCTCTTTAAAACTCATGGTAGTTTTACATAGCTGATTATCAAATTTTATTAAATGAAATAGTTATTGTAGCTTTACCTTGGTGTTCTCTTGCCTGACTGCACACTCTCATTGTCCCCTGTATTCAGCGATGCCAATGAAAGACTAGATACTGAAAAAACACGATAAAGCTGTGAACCTGGATAAAAACAAAGTTAAGGCTTATAAACCTATGCAAGTAGTAGAGTCTGTTCATTAGACCCAACACCAGCATCAGAAAGTCGGTTAGAGCTTTTATATATGAGAGTCTTACAGCCATACATGATATACCTGCATGCATATGTGGTGCACTTCAGCTAAACACTTGCTGACACCCAGCCTTTTGCAGCCCCCTGGGACGTTCTCAGACTAAGCACCGATGTGAAGCACAGACATGGGAATATTGGCACCATGCAAATCAAAGAATGTAATCAAAGTTAATAAGTCCTTACGAAAGGGAGCTTAAGAGATTTAATTTAAAACTTGGGATGGATTCTTGGAAGGTGTTAAGGGAACGCTTTAAATTACACTGGAAGATGGAGGGAAGCAGCTAGAGAAGACGCAGCAGAACATCAAGGATATATGATGTTGTAACAAAAAGGATCCCTGAGTAGTCTGGTTAATTTTTTCTAATTGTACATTGGCAGTACTTCTCTCACTCACCACTACAGTTACGTGGTATCTAAAAGAATGCTAAGTTAATAATAAGTGCTAATCCATATGATTAGCGCTCCTGTGTTAACAACTATACATGCAGTATGTAAGCAAGCAAAAAAGAAAAACCCATGAGATACAAAAGTAACTTTTTATTTTAATTTTGTTTGTATTGAGCAGGAGTTTAAGTACTCTCCCCTCATGATCACCATTTTATTTATTGATCTCTTATCTCCCAACTTTTACTCATTCTTAGCTCGACAGGTGTAAGATTTGTGAAGAGTACATGAGTGTGTAAGAAACTTGCAATATAGGTTGGTGCTTCCATTGGGTTTTCATACAGTTAACCTTTTTGTTTGTTGATATATGTATGCACACGTGCATAGCAGGTAAGTAACATTCACCTTTTAATTTCTACTGGCAAATTTTGCTTTCCAGTTTGGCCACGTGCAGCTTCAATTTAGCACAAGAAACTGATAAATGCATGTGCTTGTTAGTACCAAAAAACAAGCTGGTGTTTTAGCATGAACAGACTCCTTTTCCATATGCACATTTGTTACCTGGTGGACCTTTGATTGGCGTCTTGGGTGACTCAATATGATCTCTATGAATAGATTTTGGACGTGGCTTTTTTTGTTTGATTGAGAGAGACCGTGGCTTTATGACAGTATCCATATCTTCCATAAGCTTTAATTGTTTCCTTCTCATATATTCCTGCTTAATAAATTCTCGCCGTGCTCGTTCATCCTCCTTTTTCTGACGTTCTTCTTCTGTTTTGCGTCTACAAAAATTATCAAATAAATTCAGGAGTAGAAACTTTCCAAACTACCAGTTTTAGCTAGCACAGGGAGGGCAACACAGGCATCAGATTTTTTGAACTTTAGAGTTCTTGGACATCAGAAAGAGGAACTTGCTTTTTTTACAATTTTCAGGCAGTTTAAACTTTTTGGGATGCTACTAAAATCAAAGCCATGTTTATGAGGGAGCTTTGTGCATTTGTGCATATAGAAGCCCAGTGTGACAGGCTTTCCCTCAGAATGTAAAGTGCTGGGCATGGTAATGCTCTAAGGAGCTTCACACAGGCCAGCAGGTCTCACATGTTGAGTCTGAGCTAGAGACTGATGGCACCTGCTGATGTTGCAGGACCACCTGCCACGTGTCCTCAGCTGGGCTCCTCAGCACATCTGGCTCTAGGACAGCTTGGGTATTAAGATGCAATTGACATAGAAGTGACATTTTTAATTAAACCAGACATTTTTACATTCACTGTTTCTGATCACTTGGATCAAGACATGTAGTTTTACCTTGTCTCTTCCTTCTTATGCTCTAGTTCCGCTTCCAGCTGCTGCTTTCGAAGCAGAGTCTCTCTTTCCCTCCTCAAACGCTTCTCCAACAATGCTGCTCGTTTCATCGCCATATCATTTTCTGCCTTTTGATCATCCTAGCAGCAACAGTGTTTGAAGGAAAAGGGTCCAATAAACATTAATATCTCCAAATTCAGCAACTAATTTTCCCCAAGTCATTAGACACTTAATTCTGTACACTGGGTTGCAACATCCTAACATACTTCTGCAGTATTTGAAATAAGTTTATTTAAAAAAAAAATTTCTAAGACTACTGAAAACTTTTCACAAAGGACTTCAAAATGTTGTCATGAGAAGACTGTATTTCCTTAGACAGACAAGAGAGGGAAAAAGGCTCTCCGAAGTACAACTCAGAGACACTCAACATTAAAAAAAAAACCAACAAAAACCAAACAACACAGGCTGTTAAGCACTTTAAAAACTTTTAGATAAATTTGGGAGTGGGTTAGGGAAGTAAGAGTGAGATGTGAGCATGTTTAGTTCAAGTGACCAAAGCTTATACTAAAAGTAAACCTACATTCAGGATGCACTGTCCTCCCCAAAAACGCCAAGCACTCTTCTAGAACTACAAACGGAAAAGGATAGTCTGGGATGCAGTATGGTAGAATCTCACCAACCACATGATGCCAAATTAATCATCAAGTGCAAAAGATATGCCTCTACCCTTAGAGTTGCAGAACCATCTGCTTTGACTTCAATGGAAAGTTATCACTGAAATCTATATCTGAATTAAGAAGTCTCCTTTCAAAGGTAACTTAATAGCAGACAAACAAATCCACTAGTTCTCTTACCTTAAAAAAGAATCCACAACAAACTTTCTGGTCATCCTCAAATTGTTCTCTATCACTCTCGCCTTCATATTTCTCAACAGATACTTCATTTTTTTCTGGTGGTTTCAAATCTGATAAGGAAACTTCAATTAAGTTAGCTGTTTTGGGAGCTGGTGCTGGTAAGATCGGTTGGCTTAGCTGATCTTCATTTGGAGTGAGGCAGACAGTTTCTGCGATTGGCTGAGATAATACTTCAGAAACGTTAGATTCAATAGGCTTAATTTCCTTTTCCTCCAGCTTCCGTTCACACTGTTTCAGCACTTTTGGTCCTTCTTCTTTTGCCACCTCTTCTGTAGGCTTGACTTCCTTCAAAAGATTTCCCCTTAACTGAGGTTCACCTATATGGTCACCATCATCTCCAAAGCAAACAAATGATCTCGTTTGAATGGGAACCTGACTTGGAGAAAATCTCCTCAAACGGGGAAGACTATCCACAGAACGTGGGGCAGTCAAGGTACGATTAAGAGGTGTTATTTTCAGTTCATTTGGCCTAGGAGTCCTTTGCATTTTAATGTGAAAAGATGCATTCTTCCTGTTGGAAGACTGTGGAGACTGATGTGTAGAGCGAGGAGCTTCTTGAGAGAAAGGTGCAACAGGAGATGCAGCTCCCATTTGCCTTGATGAAGACTTAAAGTCCCGAATCTGCTTCTGAGGAGAAGGCTGAGGAGGAGAAATAACCCAAGCCTGTTGCTCTCTCATCTGCATCAACATCTCCTGTTGAAGGGATAGACGTTGCATTTCTTGTTGCAGAAAGTGTAGGGAAGAGTTTAGTTTTTCAATAGATTTTGTATATTCTAAGATATCTCCTTCACTAAAATTTTCTTCTGAGGGACTTGCTAAATTCCATTGCTTTTCAGCATCCACAGAAGTAGCAGGAGATTTTAACCATTTGCTGTGAGTATTTTCAGGGTTTTCTTTTAGTAATTCTGAAGTCTTACTAGTTTGCTCATCTGATTTTTCAGTTTCTTTTTCTTTCAACCGATTAGTGTCAGTGAATACCTTCTCATCTTCAGCTCCTGCTGCCTCTTCTCGGAGAGGTGATACTCCATCACCTTTCTTTTTCACAACATTAAGAAACGCTGTTCTTCCCATTTTCTGCCGCTGCTTTGTGAATGCAGCTTCAACTTTCTTCTTCTGTGCTTCAATGGCTCGCCTCTTTTCCTCTAACTTCATCCTAAGATGTACCATTTCAGAAGCCAGTAACTGTGTAGTGTCTCTTCCTTGAGGAACAGATGTCTCCTCGGGAATATGGGTCCAAGCAACCACATGAGGGATATTCAACTCAGAACCTTCTGGTGTGGTTTTCTGAGAACTGCTTCCACTGCTTCTACTATCTGTATGGTTCAACTTCCGGAATTTCTGCTCTGCAAAGCTAGTCATTTTAACCCCTGAACTTGAAGAAGCACTGCTGCCTGCCTGTGATTTAGTACTTACTGAGCTGGGGCAGGGACTTAGTTGATCTCTGTGATTGCCAGCTCGCATGTCATAATCCTGGAGAAATTTAGATGGCTCTTCCATGTCAGAGTCCATGCTTACAGTATAATCTCTCAAAGAAGAATCCTCATCCATCGTCTCTGGAATATCTTCTGAAGGGACATGTATTCCGGTATCTACTTCTGTATTGTCAGTCACAGGACTCAGAGCACCTTTTGTGTCTGTAATTATATCAGGGGTAGACTGATTTGGTTTAATGTTTGAATTTAAGATGCTCATTTCCTGATTGTGAAGAAAGAATCCATTTGTAATTTGGTCTGATTGGACAACTCTGGGAGATCTTTCAGTGTCATGAATTATCTGCAAAGCCTCTTCAATGCTTGGTGTCTCAATCTGATTGCCAAAATCATCCAGAACTGCCCTGTTCTGCAGAGCTCCATTTGGAAACCTGTAGCGGCTACTCTCATTGGCATTTTTTTGATTTGTGCGAAGAGATTGACTGGCCTTTGTCTCTTTATGAGCTATCGTGTCCTTTTCCTCTTCAATATCTTGATTTTCCTCTTCTCTGTTTACTGGTTTGAATGACAAATTTTTTCTAATATGTTTCGGCACACGGTTGATGTTCGCTGTAAGGCCTTCATTGCTCACAGATCTAGTCATTCCTCTGTTTGGAGTAGATACTGGAATGCTTTTTTCTTTGTCAAAAGAAATGTCAAATGAAACTCCATGCAATGATGACCTAATAGAGATGAGAATAAAGGAAATAACTGAGCAACTCATGACTAATAATAATGAAATATTCACATCCAGTCATTCTGTTTTAAAATTATTTAAAGACTGTAGTATTAAAGGCATAGTTAAGTGTACTGTATTTTGCCTAGCTTCAAACATGATATATAAATATACATATACAAATATATCTATTTAATAAAGAGATGTAATAAATGAAAAATGCACACTAAAATACAATATAAAAACATTTTATTCAGAGACATCCAAAGTTTTTTATTACTTTGGAATAAATTCTGTGCATTTTAGGAATATAGGAATTGCCACAGTAGATCAGAATAAAGGTGTGAAGAGAGACAATTTATACCTACTGAATAACCCACCACTAGAACTCTTACCCTTTTAACTTTAGCTTACACCCTACAGATTAACAGTTCATCATCAAACTGAAAACCAAGACATTCTACCTGACTGTTCTTATTATTGATAAAATAATACAAGTTTAAATACTGAGCTCATTAGCCATTTTACTCTTACCACTTTCAGTTGACTGCAATGAATAAATGTGAACATATTTAATACCAACGACTCATATATCTAATATATACCCCGTTTCAATGTAAGAAAAAAAGATTATTTGTTTCTGATTTTTTTTTTCTGATTTCAGAGTTTCTAATCCATGATATGTTTTTCTCTTTCTACTTTTGCATGTCCCTTACAAGCATTCTTATTACAGGACTATGAAAATCCAAACTACAGTGGAGCATTTATTACTAGTTATGACCAATAAACAATATTTTTTTAACCTAGTCCTATAGTAAGACTACTTACCTTTTTTCTTTGGGCCACGTCCCTACATGACCATCTACATAAGACATTGATGAGGACCTCTTGATGATTCCTGTGTGAAATTAAAAAGAACCCAAGGTAACTGCTATGCAAAAGTATTTTAATATCACCTTCTGTTGCTTTAACAAATTAGATTGCTTCACTACTTAGAACACTTTAATGGCAAAAAAAAAAAAGTGGCTTTATATTGAGAATACAACTAGATCAACTGAGTCAACTTCACCCTGAATATATATTATATACCTTGTGCCTCAAAGAATTTACTCTTGAGTAAAATGTACTACAAATACTTGTTTTTAGCCATATTTCATAGAATCAAAACACAAGTAAAACTAGAAAATATACTCAGTGTAAGAGGCACAAAATCAAACTTCCCATTTGCACACTTTGTAAACTACAGACTTATTCCTTAGCCTTTCACATAAAGCTCTCCCACTAATTTCTGCATAAATAATGTTTGAATATATATAAGCAAGACAGCAATTTACTCAGAAGATGACACCTTGTCTCATTGCCTCATCCACCCATTTGCAAATTGTTACCTGGAACAGATGAATAAGGCTGCTGGGGTGTATGCAGTTGGTGAGATGGCTTATAAATTGGACTTTCCAATCTGCAAAGCAAGAGACATTAACTTAGAAGTAATACATCAAAAAGCCACATTACAAAAGAACAACCAGATCTCAAGTCCTGGGCCAACACAAAACCCCAGTTCTTTTTTGTGACAGGGAAGAGGTGTGATTATCTTCTTGAAATATTAATTTATTAACTAAAATGACAACACTGTTATTACCTTTAACTGGACCTAATGTAGAGAAGTCAGTAAGTCAAAAATTCAAAAAGGTTTTTCTCCTATACAAATGTTAGTTTTGCTAATGTACTCGCCTCCTGACCTTTTTCGCATAAATGTCATTATTAGAAAGTTCTCATTTTTACATTTGATTTTAGGAAAAGAACCAAACATACACATGAACAAAGGCAGCTCCTACTGCCTCAAAACTGAGTGACTGCAGCTGATATCACATACTTTTAATGCATCTGTTTCTAGTTGCTTAGTCTGAAACTTCTACTTCGTGTCTGGACTGTAATATGCACTAGAACTGGGTAAAGGAGATTTTGTGATAAACATGATTTTATAAACACGAAAAATACATTCACTACTAAACCAGTAATTACAAAGATTTCCTCAACTTCTGCTTATGACACTTTACTTTTTTTTTTTTTTTTGGTTCACAGAGAAGATATGTAGTAGACTAGCTGTGTCAATTCAGAACAGCATTACTGAAATTCAGTCTTTTGGTCAAGGTGCTTCTTCATGATCAGAACAAAGACACATGCATAAAGATGCACGCATTTGTATGTAAAACACTTCTAAAGCAGCCAGACTTCAAAAACACACTGGATTAAATCCTTTCATGTTTTGAGTTTTGTTCACTGAGCTGAATATTACAATCTCTAACTCCCTTTTTTCCATCAGTAATTTTCAAAATACTCGTTTAGTGCTTTTATTAACAGTACGCTGTAGAAATGTTTCTAAATAATATTTCTGGGAAAAACACTCATCTCAATTTAAGAAATATATTGTTGTTATACCATCTACAAAAGCTTCTTTCCTAAGTTTATATTAGTTATTCAAAATAGGTCCTCAAAGTCTGGATTTTTTTTGTGTTAATAATACTACACACTAGCTACATGACACATCTGTTTTAAATGGCATTTGAGATTTCTGTGAAAAATTAAGGAACAGAGATATAATCTCTATAAGTTATTTTAAAAGAAAAGCATGCTTTCAAAATTTCATCCAGCAGCCTGGGGAAATTTGCTACCATAAAGAAAATCTATGCAGCTCATTTTCCCTCAAGAAAAGACTGATTTTGGCACCATGGCTGTGGCTCCATGGCAACCTCAGACTTCGTAACTGCTTGCTGCCACAGTCCCACTCCCCTCTCCGCGCTGGATCTGGCTCTTCCATCCAATCCTCTGAGTCATTTCAACAAGCTAAGCCAACTCAAAAACATTCACTTTTCCCAACTGTTTTAGATTTTTCCATCTTTGTGCACTGAAACGACAATATCAAATCCTCAAGAATGTGCAGTCTGGACAAGGAGGAAGGCCAGGACTGTGACATCCCACAATCAGATCTGTTCTGCCAGGGAACTTGCAGCCCATATGTTAGATTCCTACCATCTCAGATAATGTCTTAGCCCCCTCCTTTGTCCTAAAATGTAGTGAAGTATCATCAAGTTGGATGAAATACAGTAGTTTATGAAGAAAGATACAACTTTTTCTATTACTCATGATTGCTCTCGTAATACTGCATCACAAAGCCATACCCATCACTTGTAGAGACACTAAAACAGTGTTGTGATGAGCTAGTACAACACGTAATCCACCACCCATAAGGGGATTACAATGATTTTTACTGTATCTCTGAACATGTCTCAGGAAACATAAACAATATTAGAAAACATGTTGGTGGCCACCTTCAGACTCAGTAGTTAAATTTGGAATGGTAATGGCACTAAGAAACATCAAAACTGTTGTTAAGTGTTTATGAGTTAAATTCAGATGCTTATCGTAAAACTTCTAATCAGATCTCTTCAGTTTAGAAGCCAAAACCAAGTGCACAGAAAACTGTACATATTTATAAAAAAAAAGTAAATTTATTTGGATAAAAAAGATACTGTGATGCTGACAGAATTTGTCAGGGTAGGGATAAGTGCATGGTTAATGGCTTCAGCTGTGAGATTTATTTTTTTATGTTTTACACAGTCAAGGCTACAGATAAGACTTTTTTGTGTTGTTGTCCACTATCCATCTGCTAACTAAAAGAAAATCTTTCCCACAGTCATCATGACAGCACAAGGCTAAGTACGGCACAGAACTCAGTTTCTTTAGTTTCATTTGTTTTTAAAGTGTAACAGACACATGATTTACTGTCTTCATAGAACTTCTAAAAGATAAATCGCTGAAGTTTTGTTCATGAAGGGCTCTAGAAGGGGGACATCAGATTGCAAGCCACACACAAATAGTGATTTTTACTGCAAACCTTTCTTTACTCTGTAGGACAGTTGTAGTTACAAGCCCTTTGGGTTGGACTGCCTGTAGTGGCTTTGCAAGCTGCAAATGGCCTTGGGAACCTCTGTTCCAAAAGATACAGTCAAAACTACTATTTCTTGTTCTGCTGGTTTATATGCTGAGTTTACACTAAAATAACTTCATTGTCTACATGGGAAACACTTCAGACATACACAGGAAAGACAGATTTGGAATCACAGCGTTTAATAACAGTAAGCAAGAAATACTACTCCCTGATTAAAGTCAGCATAAATTCCTAAACACCAGAAAAGAAAACCAAACCCCAAAACCAAGCACCTTGCACCCTTGAAAGTCCCACTCAAAATCAACAGAAAAGGCTGAACAGGATTAGTTGGGTTGGCAACTAACAACTTGCCAAATACCCAATTTAAATTCTAATTTTATCCTTTTCTTATCTGCCAGTACAGACACAATCAATAAACCTTTTCCCCCAAATTATAAATATAATGTTAAGCTACCCCTCATCCACCATGTTCAGATCAGATCACTGGAAGGCCTTTTTTGCCTGCCAAAAGAAAGATTAAAAAGAAGGCATAATGTGCAATTTCTTCCTCTTATCAAATGTACAATCAGCTGAAGAACACAAGGGAAACAGGATGTTTTTAAATTGCTTCCAAAGCTGTAACAGTAACACTAAAAAAACTCTCACATATATTAACAAAAAAATACAAATGTGCAAACATATTTAATAAAGCTGTTAGCTTTCCATTCTTGATGCTCACAAGACCTGTGAAATTCATCATAGTCTAAGTATTTATTTTTAACTATTTGACTTTCATGGTACTTAAGTAATATAATCAGACCAAACTAAAACCATCATTCAGTTGCTTTCTTGTTGTTATCTTAGTTTAATTGCTTTACCAATTTTGGAAAATTTGCTGCAAATTCCAGGAAAATAGCTCTTTCAGAACAGCCTTACTGTCATAGTGGGATCTTCCACAAAATTCCACAGACTATATTTGGTAACTCAATCCTTGAGCATTGCAAAAAGGCAACAAAACTAAATAAACACACACGCCACCCATTTTATTTTGAACAGGAAGGAGAAGATTGTGAAACAGTATTAGTGACTCTCCGACATTACCTGGCTACGTAGTTAGAACCAGATGGACCATCCACATAATTTCTTCTGTTAGCATTCAGGCCGTGAGCGGAAGCTGCATCTTTTGCAGATTCAGCTGCCAGGAATAACAAAGCTCAAATTATTATAGTTTAGTATTCAGTTCAAATCCATAGTAGAAAAGCTGTCTGAAATAATCTGAAGTAATGAAAGTCTCCTACAGCACTACTGTAGGAATATTTAAGTTACCACGACTCTGTACTTATTAACTGATCTCTAGATCTACTTGAGAGGTGGATTTTTAAATTTGAGAATTTACTGATAGAAGGCTGTGCATTTGCACTCAGCTACAAAATGCAAATTTACAATTAATTATCTGTCCACTTTCCCCAGATTTATGTTCCTTTCTCTTGGTTATCTTCTCAGCAATACAAGCTCTTCAGGCTAAATTCTGTTCTTGGCTCCTTATTAAATTTGTAATCCCTGCATGGGCATAAACTTATTCTAGGCTTGTTTAGGTCAGAAAAATTTGCAAGTGATTATACCACAACAATTTAAATGAGTTTTTGGTAATAGACAACAAAATCTAATCATAATTTATGAGATGGGATGAAGATTAACGCCCAAAAAGAGCACTTTGCTGCTTCTTTAAGGGGGTTGTGCACTGCCAAATCCAGTTAACTAAAATATTCACTGTATTTGTGAACAAAATAGCAATCTGTACACACACATACCAAACCCATGCATATTAAACCTGATCCTGAATATAATTACCTTGGGGATGCATAACACCACGAGGTTGTACAAATGATGGCTTCACCACTTCAAACCACCAGAACAATTCTGCCATGAACACCATGTAGTTGCTCTACAAAAAAAGCAAACAAACAAAAAAGTGAAATTAATATATGTCAAAACACAAGCCTGCAAATAAATAGGTTAAGCAGCGTTCAGGATATGCCTCTGCATTTCATCCAGGTTACAACTTATTCTCCACTGATTTCTTAGAAAATGAGATCAGCAAGACTGATCTGTAGCACCAATATCTAATCCACGTAACTTGACCAGATTGTAACTGCTTGGGCTGAAATGTTTCATAATAAGCATATGCTCAGGCGTGATGTCCAGCAGGCAGGGGAGAGAGGTACAGGACAGTTGGAAAACAGTGTTTGTCAAACCGATTAGCCATTTCCATAACAAAGACTAGCAAAAACCCCATTGTTCTGCAAGGCTAGGGAATCCAATTTTCAGAGCTTTTTAACACAAAAAACTCTGGTAGCCCTTAGTTTTAATGTAGAAACTTTGATTCTGATTGAGGCTTTTATATCAAGTACATGCTTTTTGCCAGTGTCCTGGTTTCCGGTAGGGATGGGGTTAATTCTCCCCTGGCTCTGTGAGGGCACAGCTATTCCATCCCATGTGCACCAGGCCCAGGGGCAGCAGGGAGCTGGCCGGGTAGGGGAGGGACGACAACAGGAAAGTGGGGGGGGAAGGGGTGGCGGTGTGGGGATATAAATATCGGAGCGGCCGGGCCGGGGGCGGCCGGCGGCGGTCGGGAGCGTGTTCGTGCTTGTATCCCCCCATCTGTGTTATTGTTCCCCTGTAATACTTGTTGTTCTGTTAAACAGTTTTCTTTTGTCCCAACCCACCAGTCTGCCTGTTGTTTTCCCTTCCAATCCTCTCCTACCGCCGTGGAAAAATCGGAGCGAGCGGGCTGACACGTGGCTCTTTGTTGTCGCGGAGGCCAAACCACGACAGCCAGATTTTTGAAGATCTACCCAAATTTACAAGCCTTTAATGCAAAACAAAAACCAGTAGCAATGTTTGTTCCGTGCAGGCTAGAAAGAGAACAAGGTTTTACCTCCAAAGGTTTTTGCATGCTTAACACATGGTTGATGTATCTCTCTAGCGTATCTACTGTATCTTCCCATTATACAGCTACGAAACACAGCAGCATAGGAGGCATCAGATTTAACACAAGGGGAAAAACAGGTGAAAAGGAAGAAACAACTGGTGACATGGACTGCAACAACAACAACAGAAAAATCAATAGAAAAACTGGGCAGAAGCAGCAGCACCGGTTTCTGTTGCAAGAGTCTGTAATACAGAGTGCCAAAAGGCCAGGAGTTTTGTTGACTCTGGAGGCTGAAGAGTTCAGAGGCCAAATGACCAGGGAGCAAAGCTGCTACATCCACAAGGTTCAGTGCTACTCCCTTATCCAGAAGTATCGGCTGAATGTGACCAGTGAGCACCCACGCCTTAGCTGGCACAAGCGGCCGTACAGACTCCTGCCACCAGCCTTACAAAGTCTGAAAATGTGAACAGTGCAAACCTCTACTTACATACTGCATCGGGAAACCATAATTAAACTTTTTAGAACAGTTTGTTTAAAGTCTTTCTGCAATAAAACCCAATAATATCTAGCCAATAACACTGACAGAAGCAAGTGCCTTTGTCACCTTTCTAATGTCATTGAAACTC
Organism: Thinocorus orbignyianus; assembly: GCA_013400375.1. NCBI lineage: Eukaryota > Metazoa > Chordata > Aves > Ciconiiformes > Thinocoridae > Thinocorus > Thinocorus orbignyianus. The sequence goes on from VXBW01003802.1 coordinate 286,211, forward strand.
CACTTAATGGTATTCCCATCTAACATTTCACACAGCTTAAATGGGAAAATATAAACTAACAAACTTATTGCTTTAACTTCCACAACCTAGCGACGATATCAAGAGCATTTGCAACTTATAAACTGATGTCAAAACCCAGAAACATAATTTCCATGGGACCTTTTTCTATAAATAAAATTGTCTTAATGTTTAGTCCTATAACTTTCTGTACTTGAGAAAATTAGAATTTTCACACTAAAATATCAGACACTATTTTTCTTTCATAACGAAATTAGGTGAAAATAGTCTCTCAGAGAACATGCAAATTTATTTATTTACTTCAGAGAGAAGTTCAAGAGGAATGCAATGTCTGTTCTAAGGTTTACAGTAACACAAAGAAATCAGAGCTGATTTAGAAAAAAGTAAATAATTACCTAATTTTTTTTTTTTTTAATCTTTCTTTCAAACAAAGATGGGGGAATGTCTGCTTATAAATAAAGGATGTTAGTTGAGTAAATATTGTTACATGGTACAGAACAGAATTCTTCCACCTATTCACAAGAAAACCCATGGCTTGCCCTGGTTTTCTCTACCTGCTTTGTTTTTTACCACTGGCAAACTGTGGGGGAAATAGGGTAAGGTATCAAGGGGAACTTTGGTTTGATTAAGGACACCTGTTACTTCGTTTTCTAAAATGTAGTCATCTTCTACATTATGCGTATGACTGAAGATAACCTTCAGTATAGACTTTGCCATTATAGATATTAATAGAGCAATCTTTATACCCATGAAAGATCGTCATTAGCAGGATGCGGGAGTTTTTTCTAATTTCCAACCCTTTGTTAGTGATAAGGCCTTCCTTTGTCTCCAATAAAACCTTGCTGCAGATTAAGAATTGTATTTGGGCTCCTTAAATAAACACACATAGTCTTACTACATTACTTACTAATAATTTAGTCATTCAGTTTCACAGAACTCTATAGGAGAGAGACCTGAACAGATCAACATATATGTCACTTCTTTTCTGCAGGATTTTAGAGGAATGAGGGGTATTAAATATCAGCTAACAATCTGCAGAGTTACAAGAGTACAGCCAATGATTTACCTGTCAGTTCTTTAACAAAAATCAGACAAATTCTGAGCAAGTAAAACCAGCGGTACACAGTTTCTAGCTTAACTTTATCTAATGAAAAATATTTCTGGTTGATTCAGGCATACATGGTTGTGAAATCTAAGGCTCTGGTGCCAATTCACCAGCTAGAGCAGGAAAATCTAAGTAGAAAGATTTTTGTGATCCAGGAGCAGAGAGAACTGTTTCATCTTCTGTGATGGGCCCATTAACTTTCCACTGTATAACATCATAAGTAAGCAACATTGCTTACATTCAGTGTTTAACTGCGTATTTGAGCACACCTGATGTATGCCCACAGAGGATGTATCCAGACCATTAAGACTTCTTTTGATGGATTCACTATGTTTTCACTTCCTCAAACATGAAATTCCATCATTGCACTATTTTTTTTGCCTCAAAAACGTGTACCTCAAATCCTGGAAGTATGAGCAAATGGTTGACAAGAATTTGAAAGAAATTGTCAGTTTATTTCTGAAACAAACCACAGGCATTAGGGGTAAGAATGTATTTTTAAGAGAAGCAAAAATTAATTTTACAACAAAAATGTTTATTATTAAGTGAGATAACTTAAATTCTGTGTCAGCTTCTTTTTCCAAAATCACCAAAGTAGTATTTACTGAAGTAAAAACGAAACTGCTGGCTGCATATCCTGCTTAGAACTGAGGCTACTTTAGATGTTTGATGTTGGTACATCATGATTGAAACTGCATTTTCTCAAGTTACTTTCAGTCAGAAGGGGATGTTAATAATTATGATCAAAGGGGAAGACTGATGATATGTAACAATTTTTTTGAAAAAACTAACTGTGGGTCTGCAGTAATCCTGCTACCCAGGGCTGGAAAGAATGTAGATATTTCCACAGATTTTGCCTTGATTATGCCAACAACAGTTCTAATATCATCACATAATCATTACATCCACTTATACACAAAAAATATTCAGAGCATTTTTAAAACATTCAGAAGCATTTTAACGGTACTAAAATAATAACTAAGCTCTGAGCACTTCAGACTGGCTCAAACCCACTCAGCAGCAGATGGCAGACTTGCAGCTTCACAGATGCTTTTATTTGCTGACCACTCCAATTTAATTTTTTGTTTGATATTTGCAGACTGTTCATTAGTTATATGTAGTCAGCCGTACTACTGGTTACATTTCATGTGTCATATCTTCTGACACTGTACAATAAAAAAAACCTATCTGTTTTAACAGATTTTGGAAAATTTATCTTTTGGGGAAAAAAAATCCTATATTCTGATTATAAAATCTAAAATAATGTCTTGCTTCTGTTTCAAAGGGAAATATAAAATAGCTTTCTTTATAAAGTTTTTATACAAAAAAATTATCTTCTTTAATATTTCTATTCCCCCTCCACAATTTAAAAATCACATTTAATTTTTAAATCAAATTAACTAATAAAAATAGTACCTTTCATCTTGCCACTTATAATAAATTATATCCTTCTAATATTTATAGTTTTCAGATCTGCATCTTTATAAAATAACAACTACAAGGTCATACACATAAATAATTTGTAATCAGGCTTGACTCCACTAAAATTGAACGCAAAAGCTGTCATAGATGGTTTCAGCAATTGTCTCAAAATGAGCATAAAAATACACTGTAAAATGTGTATCACGACGCATGTTAAAATCCCTGTTCATCAGGCCAGGAAAGCAAGTTACCTCAAATGCAAATCCATAATTTTCTTAACACAAAAAAGCCAACATAAATGTGTCAAGACTGAAGAAAATTTGAATGTTTCAAACTCTTTGGAGAAGTCCAAATTACAGTTCTCTGTATGATCCATGCACGACCAGTTTGTCCCATCTCTTGCCACAGATTAATAAATGCCACAACAACTCACTTCAAAACTCCAACTCCCGTTTATCTTGTTTCAGACCAGAACAAAGAAGTGGGAAAACAGGCTGATTACCATCACTGAAAGCAAACCACAGTGCTTCCCTTTAAATAACATCAGGAACGTTTGGTCCCTCTCAGGGGAGAAATCTTCTCTTAAAGAATTGTTCCCTGGTTGAATCTTCTTTTTTATTCCCGATCCTGAATCCTTTTAAACGAGACAGATGGAAATAAAATTCCTGGACTGACTCCCACCTCACATACCCACCATACGTACTTAAGTGCCTCACCAAACCCAGCCAGCTGCTCTTCCAGGTCCCTCAGGAGTCCATATGCATGCTTGCAGAGACTTCAATTGCAAATTCAGGCTTGGGTTAGCAGCCTGATCAACAGTGGCTTTTTTCATCGAGATCGGAGGGAAATTCTACAACACTTGTGGATATTGCATAGCCCTTAATTTCTGGGATTTCTCTATATGACATATCTGAACACTATTTTCCACATCTCAGAGGGCATGGTGCTGATTATAGCTTCCGTTTACATTGTCTGCAAAGTCACCATTGACGTTACATCAGAAAATGCAAATATTCAGAACTGCTCAAGTACAATAAATATTTTTAGTATAAAACAATCTGTTCCTGTTCCACTTGGCAGTTATCTGCCTGCTCTGGTTAGTAATTAAGTGCAAAAATAAGGTACTTTTTCCATGTGCTTAGCTGTGATTCTGCAGAGTTAAGAATATGGCCCACATTTAGGTCAGAAGAACATCCCTCACAGATAAGAGACCACAATTATAACTCAGATTTGCTTCATTTCACATTCAGAAAGATAGCATTCTGAATAAACGTGCCTCCTGCAAGCCTTTGGGCGAACAGACTCCACAGTTATCAGACAACAGCAGCCAAAGAGGGAAAACATCCATGCTGAGGGGCAGCACGTGAAAGATGCCCCAGAACCGAGAGGCTGCAGAGACTTGTGGCCCTGCTGAATTCCCAAGAACCCACACGCCCAACAACAGTGGGACTGGGCCAGATCTGTACAAGGTCATCAGCACATGCTAGTGTCAACAACGGGTTGTATAACCCTAACCAAACCCACTAGGGCAGGAGCAGACAAATAGTACATGATCATAGGCAAATACACACCTAAAGAGACAAGTAACCCCTTGAGAGACTTTCTGGACACCCTCCCAAAAGCCAGTGATGGACTGATATGAACCCCGACTTCTGAGAGGCCAGTGGGTTGGCCAATAAAAATGAGCATGTGTGTCAACTTTGTTAACAAACGGATGTACTGTGTGAATAGTTAGCTTACCAATAATCAATTCAGTCTATTAATAATAGCAGCTGGATCAATAAAATATTGATTGCAATCTGTGTCTCACCCTCACTCAACTCTCTAACAATGAAGAGGGAATGCACAGCAATACATGCAGATTAAATGCGTAGCACACTTTTAGGATCACTATTTAAAAAAAACCAAACAAACAACAAAACAACAACCCACAAGTTTTTGAAGGCTCAGATAAAGGAAAACTTACAAAAGATAATTAACTGCATGTCAAGTGATTCAATACCAAGTCCCTATGTGAGCTCTCAAATCATGGTAAATGCCACGCAATTCAATGCCATTCATATGCCACACAACTCTTTGACAGTCAACCTCATAAATGATTTGTTCTTAGGTCTGAACCCTACAGTTCTACTAGAATAAACTGGTGGTGAATGATCTAAAAATATCAAGAATATAACCAAATATGACCAAAGATAATTTTAGAAATACTTTGAACATACGTCTCGTGACAAATGGAACATGGAAGACACTTCCCCCCCTCCCCCCTTCTATTTACAGGGACCATAGATGTCCCTTACACGATCTCTTCTTAGATCTCTTCTCACATTGCAGTGCTAACCAACTGTTCGGCCAAAGCAATATGTAAGTCTTTACTGTTCTGCAGGGTGGTTTGTGCTTCCTGTGAGAGGCACTTCATGCAAGTTCTTCTGTTTCTACAGACTTGTTCTTTGGATAGACAGAATATACATGTGTCAAGACACAATAAAGCAGATCTTTCAGTTCTATGTAATTTCCCAAACAGAGGTGAAGAACAAGAAATTTAAAAAAAGAAAATACTGTCTCAGGATAAAACTACTTCCAGAAGAAGGGAAAGGGGAGGATCAGAGCAAAAAAGCAATCTGCGCAACTAAAGAGAGATCCAAGGTTTTCTATTCTTTTCTCTTGCTAAATATGCAGAAAATATTGTGATTATTTTTATGTAATCTCTCTGTACTTGTGTTTTCCTGTCTCAAAGGAAAACAACCAGGAACTAGTATGGTCCCTTGGTGGTGTCTCAAGCATCCATGGAATGCATTCAAATATTTTTTTCTTTAATATCAATAGCCCTGCCTTAGTAAGCATCTCATGAAGAACTTCACAAATTTATTTTTCTTAGAGGAAGAGAAACAGGCAAGTGAGAAGCAACAAAACTTCCTTTCTTTTTCTTTTGATTATGACACATTAAAGCTGTCTAGAAAGCCAGACAAAACCTACTTCTCCTCTGTGCTAAAACAGAACTAAGTCAACAGTTTCATTTGCTGGAAAATCTGAGAGCCTGTATCAAGTACTCTGGATGCTTGTTAAGTGAAGATTAAATGTTTGTTTCTGTGCATTTTGATGGGAAAGCCAAAAATGGGCACAACCCCCTTGGTCAAGTCCTTCACCAAATTGCTGCATCATACACTATCTACAACCTACCTTGATTTAACAGAACAGGACAGTGCCCAGTAAAGAACGTAAGGTATGCACGTTGCGCTTGATCACTTTAAAAGAAAGAGGCTCTGCTCCTTCTCAAGGACTAGCAGGAAGTCAGGATACCTAGTGTAATTTCTAGGACCACATGAGGCACAGAACTGTCATTCCAAAAACTCAGCTGCAATTTTTTTCTTGAGGCTTTTCCAGTAATATATCAGCAGTTTGGTTCTTTTTATTCCGTCATCACTATGAAGGTAACAGACTTTTAACCAAAAGCATAGTGCCACCTACTGTGCAGTATGAGTCACCCTAAAAACAAACAGAGATTTCTGCTGATTGTTAAAAAAGACACATGCTTCTATAAATACTAAAACGTGGTACTGTATCAATTTTGCAGACTGAGATAAAGGTGACTTCTACTAACCAGTTTAATTAAATGGGTAATATTTAAAATAACCATTTATAGCACAAGTTTTTTCAAAGCGATAATAGAATTCTTTGAAGAATATGTACATTTATTAAAACTTAATTTAATCAGATGCTCTGGAAGACTAAGAAAGAGCTCCTTTAACTGTGAATTTGTTTTGAAAGCAAATTAATTCTTAACACTGGAAAAACAGAGTTTATAGCATTAGCCAAAGTTTCCATGCCAAGTTTTAGAAGAAGAACTTGGCAGCCTTTCTTTGCAGCATTTACATCTAAATAAGTATACACACCACAGCAACTTGTAAAAACATGATCACAAAAGGGCCTTCTCAGTTCTAGAAATACTCTAAGTCTTTGAAAGAAATCTAAATCCCCTCTAAAAGCAGTGTTCAGAAACAGCAAAATTACTTAGTCTTTAGTATTTTAGAGTTGTAAAGTCTGATGCATTGGGATATTGACAAAATATTTAACATAGTTACTTCTTAAAAACTGAAGCATTACAGGAAGCATAAACTGCCTTGAGAAGTAACTCAAATCAGTACTATAAAAAATGGCATTATTGTCACAAACGAAACTAAAGAATAATTAATTCCATTTATTCCACGTATCTGTAAGCAGCGAGAAACAAACAAAATGCACTGAGGGAGTCCTACTCAAGATCACTGAATATGGTTGTAGGACCGTATGTTGGGAAACTACAGGCAAGAGAGACTGTAACACAGCAGTGTTTTTATAAGTAGGCAGGTAGATCACTGTATTTGAAATTTAAAACCATCAAAAGCTGATTGAAAGCAGTCACTATGCAACTTTGCATACACAAAATAAAACAGCAACAGCTAAGTAGTCTAGACGTATTGGGCCTGGTCCTGCTGCCCTTACTCACCCTGGCAGCTCATTATTTATTTGAAAAGGATTGGGTTCAACCCTACAGGAGACAAAAAAGCTGCATTCAGGGTCTGGCCTCTGTGACTCAGCTTGTGAGACTGCTGTAAAGATCATAAAAGCAGTGAAATGACCCAGATATTTAGAAACCAATTACATCCCATCTGCAATGGATATGCTGATTCCATAAAAATAATATTTCATTCCCTAAAGGCAGGCCAACAAGAATCTTAAGCAAATGAAGAATACAGAAGAAAGTTGAAGAGAAACACAGGAATGAGAAATTAAAGCTACAATTAGGCAAGATATAATTTGATTACTCCTATTCTTTCCACACAGGCTTAAAAAATGACAGAATAAGCAAAACTTCCTCCCTTCCCCTTTCTAAAAGAGCAGAATGTTAGAATGACTGAAAACACTTAATTTCTTATTCAAACAACTGTATTTGTTGGAACTGTACTCCTGCTTGTGTTCTGGGCATAAATCCAATAGATTTTTCAAGGAAATCAATTCTGAAATTGACACTTTTACAAAAGTGAAAAAGCCTTAGGGTTAAAACCCATAAAATTACTGTGTACACAGAAGGGTGAGAGTAATAATTCCATAAACAACTCTTCAATATTTTGTCCTTTTGTGAAAGCCTTAATAAAAACTAATGCAGATCACTATTACATCTGAACAGAAGTATCAGAAAGTACATGCTTTAACTAACAATGAGTAAGAAAAAAGACAAAAGCGTGAAATAATTTTGCACAAAACTAAAATTTTTACACATACTTTCACAAGTGTTTTGTTTAAATACTTTGAAATTACTAGAACAACGTAACTGCCAGAAGGATACGTGCTGCTGAAAGCTGCGTGTTGCATGCTACACCACAAGAGATGGAACATGCTTTTTCATACAGCCATATAGCAGTAGACTAAAAAATACTAAATATATCATAAGCAAAACAGCCCTGAGAATACTGCTTGCCTTTTTATGTATTTTTATTTTTTACCTTTATTGAAGAAGCTGCATAGAGCATATCCTCAAGACTGAAATGGCAACACTGGTTAAGGTATTCCTGACAAAATTCTTGTATCAACTGTAGATTATACAGGCTGTCAGCCAAAGACATTGTCTCTTTCAAACATATATCTAAAAAGGAAGAATAGAAGCAAAGATTAGATATAGTTACAGATTTACAAAAAAGTGCATTTTGCTTTCCTGAATTCTGAAGCATATTCTGTATAAATGCAGACTTGATTTATTATTTCTTTTTTCAGAAAGCTTTTATTTTTTATTTCAGAAACTTAAAAAAACCTTCTACATTTCATCTTTGCAATTTTATATCTTTAGATATTTTTCTAAACCAGAATTATATTTTTTCACTTTTGAGAAGTGTTTTTTTCCTGCTTTGCCTTTTGTTGAAACGTTCTAACTTCTGCTATTTCCATATAATGAAAAAATCATATTCAATCACTCAGATACATTTTTTTCCATTCTATTTTCTGTGCAGCAATGGCAGTAGGAAATATATGCTTTTTGCAAAAGTTCTCCATACGTACTAGCTCCTTATCTTCCCATAGGTACCTGAGTACCTTTTATTGCTATTAACTTTGAATCTTCCCCCCAAAACAGCACCAGTTTAGTCTTATGTAGCCGTTTTTGTAGATTAGAGATGTTTGATATGAGATTTTACAATGATCTGAAGCCTCTGACTGTTGAATTATCACCATCTGAAAGTGCTTTATAAAGACAAAGAAATGGTAACAGTGAACAGAGTTGTGGAGTTAGTGTTTTCTGAACACTATTCCTGCTCAGCTAGCCTCCTGGTCTCTTTTTCTGGCCACTTCTTGGAATAATAACTTCCTAGAAAAAAACCCTAACAGTTCTTGTAAAAAGGAGGACTGAATAAAAAAAATTTAAATATACTTCCAGAGCATGCATCAGATTTTCTTCCTTAAGCAACAGCGCATGACAGACCTCCATATAACAGATTTAAATTGTTTAGGACAAAAGGTTTCTTCAGATAAGGAATTTACATTGACGCTAGCAGGACAAGGATTCCCACCCTGAGGGAATCTGACATATTCCATGATCCAAATGCCGTAGTTGATGATTGACAGAAAAAAATGTTTGATTAAAGTGCCCAAAACTGGATTAAATTTAGTAATGCAAAATGCAAAGTCATGCATTTGGCAGTAATGAAATTATAATGTATTTCACTGATTCAAAGCAATACAGAGTAGGAAGGTATCATGTATTAGCCAATGTAAGGATGTTTCTGAGTTTTCAGCATCATGCAGTAATGAAAAAAGGCAACATAATGTTAAAATGTATCAGAAAACTTATTTCCAGTAATGACAGAGAAGCACTATACAAAGCTGTATTGAGATGCCAGTCTGCATTTCTGTGTACAATTACAACCATCTGTATTCAAGAAAGATGAACCAAAATGGGACTAGTTGCAGATGCAGACTATTGAGGAGAAGAATGAGGATGGAAAGCCACTTCAGAAGAGGACGCTGAAAAGGCTTAGTTCAGTAGCTGGGCAAAACAAGAAAAAAATTATATCAAAAAGGTAGACATCAAATTAGGAGAAGCTATTCAAGCCAAAGGGCACTGCCAGAAAAACAACAAAGGCACGTAGACAGGCTACAAACATATTTAGGTAGAAAACAAGAATAGGATTTAAAACCATGAGAAAAACTGAGCACTGCAACAGTGCGTAAGAAGAATAAATATTCTAAAGAGCTAGACAGTTTTAAAATAGAACATGATAAATTCATGAAAGGGGTTATGTAATTTCATACAATAGCCAATTTCTCGACTCACTGACACAGGGACACTTTCTAGTCCTGTATTCCTTGAAGAAAACCTAAATTTGAAAGTTAAATGAGAAGAAGCAATCTATGTCAGACTACAGAGAACTCTAGATTAATGTTGGATTTTGTTGTTAATGCATTTTTAAGCATTTTTGCATATGATTTTTGTTACCTGCCTTCTTCAGTTCCAATATAGAACTAGATCTCAGTGAAATTTAATATGCATCAAAAATTATGTTTAAAGACAGGGAAGATGGACAAAGTCTTTTAAAGGGCTTCTAGTCACGTCAGAGTACCTTTGAATTTACTTCTGAGACAATGACATGCATATTTATATATCTTTAGGGAAGATGATGTCAGGACACCTAACGAGCATTAAAACTAAAGTCCCAAAGGTGACATGTGCCTTGTGTTTAAGTCAGATACTGGAGGAATCTGCTGGTAAACATGTATGTGGTTGTGCAAGGTATACAAGATCTATTGGACTGTCTGTATTTTCAGCCATCCTAAAACAGTAAGAAGGAAGTAGGTGTCACCCACACTCAACGCATCCAAGTTTTAATTCTTCCCTAATTGCATAAAATAGTATGTATTTGGCTGCAACATTTATGCAAATCAAAAGTTGTATTTTTCAAAATTCACAAGCTGAGGAAAAATGGTGAATGCATGCCATGCATCTTAGCATCTTTCATCTTCAACGCCCACTGTGCTGGAAACTTCCTATAAAGTGGTTGTGCAGCTGAATTCCAGATTTCAGTCTTTAGCAAGTTTTATACCCTTGTTTGTATTCCTGGATTTCTCAGGATGCTTCTGTGTAAGTGTTCCCACGACTTCAAAGATATCATGGACAGAACACAGGCAGAAAATGATGGGTGTTAGCTGCCAAGAAATTTTATAACTACACGAGCCTCTTCGTTGCCAAGAGGAAGATATGACTTTAACCAGGCCACTGAGCAATATGAAGCTGCTCCTCATCACAATTGCCATTATAGAACAGCATGACACCAATACGCTCTATGCTATGTATTTTTGTTTACTCTATAAATGACATAGGCAACTATCAAGTGAACTAAAAGCCCAGAACATAGAGCAATGATTTGCCATGCAGTGCAGGTATGCAGAGCTAGACTACCTCTAACCTCTTTCACGTGTTGTATCCGTAACTGCTCAGATTCACCAGAAAGCACTTGTGCAGTTTGAAGAATAACACTTTTCCAGGTGGTTTCACGTTTCACAGCATGAAGGCAAGTTGCCAAAGTCAGATCGGTAACAATTTACCTTAGTACATTTATATCGGTATGATAGGTTCTTTTTATTTAAATGTAAAAATAAGCACAAAGTTAATATTAAACCCACCACGCTCCAATTATGCCTGTCTTCTATAATATTTAAGCACTTTCCTAACACAGACATTTCAACTTTTGGTGACTTATGTTTACAATCCAAAAGACATGCTAGACATACCCTCCAGTTTAACAATATCTGGACAGTAGAAGTGGATCAGGGCTGCCAGAGCACAACCATCTGAACTGTCTTTCAGCAGATTCTCCACCAATGGAATGCAGGGCAGCTGCTTAAGCAATGTTTGCTCCTTCCTGTAACGAGCCTACAATACAGAATAAAGAAATTTAGAGAGACAAAGGCTCTGAAACATGTACAAACAGATTTATACTGTAGGTTTTACACTCTGCTAGTAAAAAAGCAGTATTCAATAAATAGCTGAATATTCTCAGAGTTAAATTTCTTAAAATTATTCACCTTATGCCCCATTTTGAATGGCATAAACCGCATCTCAGAGAAAAGGAACCTACAATGCTAATATTGAACCTGTCCTTCAAAGCTACCAATTTTTTATGATGTCTGTATAGCACACTGAATTGAAGAACATATACCCTAATTAACATCCAACACTCATTCTTGTACAATCAGAAATTATCTGTGTGTGAATCCAACGAGACAAATCCTTAGCTGGTATAACTTTAGTTTACTGGCAAGTCAACGACTCTGTGAAATTAACACCCCCAAGAACCTTTCCCAAAATCTCGTTCATATAACCGACCTAGTGACAAATTCAGAAAGAAGGAAATCTGCATGTGATCAGTTCCCTTTTTATTACTTGCATGTGTCATTATAAGCAGCTGTAAATATAGCAAGGCATTAATGGCCAAGTGTTATGACCATTCAGTGCCCCAGTTACAAAAGGAAACATCTTGAAAAACTTGATGTATGACAAGATAATTAATTCCCAAGATGAAGATAGCATTCATCTGCAGTGAATATATATTTTTAACAGGTTTCTTTTTTATGGGAGGCAAGGGGAGCTTATTTAAAAAAAACCCAGTATTCTTAGTTTCTCTTCATGTCTTCCTGGGAAAACAAATGAAGGTGGAAGAAAGTGATGTAGATTTTAATTTGTTAATATTATTTACTAAAAAATATTTGTAAGTCAGTATTGAAGGATTAATTTTCTATTCATACTACAGAACTAATTACGATGCCAAGAGTGTTTCGGTGTTAATTTTACGCTCTTTTCATTCATCTATACACACTAAATTGGAAGTCTTCTAAGGACTTGGAAGTCTTTGTGGACGTTACTCTGCCCAGCAAAGCTGATGCTGACAGTTCTGTCTCTTACTTTCCACCTTTTGGCTGTGTTGCAGCACTTGCTGATGCAGCTGGGTGGCGAGACCATTGATTCAGCTACATCTCTCTCCTCTGTTCCAGCACTGAAGGAGTGGGCACAGCTGGAGGCTTTATGGGTGGGGTGGGAATTGTTAAAGCCAGCTTTGCTGGCAAAAAAGGCTGTGGAACCACAGACTAACCCCAAAGGCTACACTTACTGTCACTAGATTTTTGTCAGGGATTGCATGGGATTGTCTTTAGTGAATGTCAGCGTCCTCTAATTGGCCCAAGAAATACAAGTCTAATCAGGCAACAGCAGTCACAGCAGTTGTAGAAAAATAAAGGGCTTGTACTTGGCCCAATTAATATTTAAAAGCCCCCTAAGAGTTAGTCTTTGTTTCATACTTGGAATGTATTGGTATTTGTGTGTCAAGCATGCTGCATAGAAATGAAAATGCCATTTTTTGCATGCTATGAGAAATACTAACACCAAACAAAATCATGTTAGTGCTTCATGCATTATTAATGTTCTTTCCCCATGTTAGTATTGCTTCCTACTATTTTTAATGAAATAGGCCAATTATGCTTGCAGTGAAAGTTTGTTCTTTTTCACTCTATGGCAACCCAATGATTCTGATTAAAATTTCTAAGTCTCAAATACTGTGTTAATATGCTCATATACTTCTCCCTCAAAATGACTGAAATTAAGTGTACAAAATATTACAATGTATTTATGAAATAATTATAAATTATAAAAGATACAGGATATAGATGGACTATGACATCATGGTTCAACACACCCCGAGTAACATTGTTTTAAATACCATCTTTTTAATGAAATGTTCAAAAACATTTGAAACTGGTAATACTGTGGTCTTGCACAGTGAATCTTGTGATAGTCTGTCACTTTAATGATGTCTTCAATGGCCTTATGAACAGTGCCCGCAGATGCTGCAAACTGTGTCATAACATTAAAGTGGACCCAGAAAGAGATCTTAATTCATTGTAGAGAGCACTCTAGCCACACTACTTTAGGAAAAATAAACTTACATAACCTGAGACACTAGGTTCATTAGAGTGCAACAGGCATCATGTTTCAATTTGAGTGAAAAGTTAAAAGAAAACATACTGAAAAATAAAAGACATTGGTAATTGCACTGCTTTTTTAATAAACTTCTATTTGAAGAAACTCTTTTCATCAGTTGCAACATTTGCTAATAAATATGGATGCAATAATGCAAAAGATGAACCCCTACATTTATTATAAAGCTCTAATGTTAATTTAAACATAAATGCTAATTCAGGCACCTTGTTTCTGAGATCCTAAACCAGTCTGATTTAGCATCTTTGATCTTATTCCACTTAAACAAGTCTAGGTATAGTCACAATACTTGCATATAAACACAGTCAACTAAAGATGAACCAACAGCACACCAGCTACTCTGTCACAAGTGCTCATCTGTATTCTGGGTTAATAATTAATAATGAACACTCTTATGCATTTACCATACAGTAGATAATATGTTGTGAATTGACTCCTGGGACTAAGTTTTCAGCTGCCTGTACACTCTGGAATGAAACAGTTGCTCTATGGAAGTAAAGAGATCAGAAGACTGGTTGAACTGTTAAAGCCCCTTGAGCCACTGTCTTCCTTCTATACTATCTGTAGCACTTGGGTTTCAGCTGTATCTCTACTAAACTAAGAAGCTCAAAGTAACAGAAATACCACTAGTTTATGTTGTTTCTGGAGTTAGTCTTTCAACAGATTAAATATTGTATATTTGAATATAATTTTCAAACAATGGAAGAGACTCATCAGTGAACTAATGCCTCAGGTAAAAACAGAACAAAACCATATTCTGCTTTGAAGTAGCCACCTTCTGTTGTAGAAATGAGATCAAAAAAATTTAATATGTGCTTAAATTTCTGATTACAAACAGTCCTCTTTTTCTTTTATGCATTATTCCATCCATTTAAACAAAACTGAAGGACTGCACTGCAAAGAGCAGTGTATTTGTGTCACAACTGTGATAGACAGCATTACACAAGAATTTCCCATCTAGCATAAACTGTTAAGAATTTGAATACTGATTAGTCTGCTGAAGATGGTACTTTTAAATTGGTTTTCCAGACACCAAATAATTTCTGTTGTTGCCTACATGCAATTGCCTTGTTATTTTTAATTGTTTTTGCAACGTATGAACTATCTTTTACTAGTTATAATAGCAAATATCTGAGGGACTGCTAGGTCAGTTATTTAGTAACCCTTAGATCAAAGATAGATAAGAATTAGTTCTTCAGAATTCAGATCAGAAGTATGCAATTCTGCATATACCTAGGGCAGCTGACTATTTTGTTCCCAGTCAAGCCTGCTGTAGAATAAACAATCTGAGTGCCTTTCAGGGGTGAACTGCTGTATGATGGTGGAAAGTAATGAAAATCCTAAGGTGACATAGCACAGAGAAAACAGTTTTATTATTATTGCAGTCCTCCACTGCTTTTCAGTGAAATAGTCTCACTAAAGTACACTGCTTTAGGTTACTTTGTGGGTGGAGAGATTAACAGCAGTCTTAAATCAGCTGAAAAATTCAGGAATTCTAAACAAATGATTGCATATTGTTGACTCAGAGAATTTAAAATTCCATGTAGTGTCAACAATCATAAAATATTTCTGCAAGTCTCTTTTAAAAAGATATTTAATATCAAATAACATATGTTTACTGGAAGTTTATGAAAAAATAGTTTGCAAAAAACCTAATCATTTTACATTAGCTAATAACAGGTAGTGCTGCCTTATTCACGCCCATACAGAACCTGACTGCTTGAAAAGTAATTCCTTACCCAACATTGCATTTTACATTTATTTTGCACAGAATATCTTGCAAAACAAGGTTCTGTATTATGCACCCTTTTCAGAGCAATCTCTTATAAAATTATCTTGTAGACATAAATGAAATGAATGATTAGACCAGCATGACATGGACAAAGCCGTTCCTAGAATAAGCTAGTTGATTGAAGTGAAGCAAGTTGGGCAGACTTACAGGAACCAGTTTCCAAAACCATTTGGTAGGAGACTTCAGAGGAAGCAGTAGGAAAAAAGAATAAAAGCAAAAAGCAAAGAAAAAAAAAAGGAACAATTCATCAGATTTCATAAAATAACATTATCAGTTTTGTATAATAGTGAATTGCAATTTAATGGTAAGCATTAGTGCACTGTAATTTGCGTATTGAGCTAATTAGCAGAAACAACACTGACGAAATATGTCTGCAGTCACTGTAGATCAACATTATAATTTTCCCATACGCACAGGTAAGATTGTTAGATCAATGTAGTTTTATTTAATGCTTTCACACATCTAATTGTACCCTACATATGCAATCCGACTGAAGAATTCATTTGAGACTTGAAATCATATCACAAGTATCAAAATGAACTCCAGCAGCACACACAGGGAAGCAGAAAAACTAAAGCAATGAAAAAAAAAAGAGGTATAAACACTCTGTAGTACGGTACAACCAACTGCAGTGAAGTTTGCATTAGTTACTTCAAGCCAAACAGTTATGTTTATAACATTTAACAGTATTTTTAAACAATCATATGACAGTTTTCAGAACAACATGAGACGCAGGCAGTTATACTTTTGCAATGACAAATCACATTAGCATCAGCTGCATGATGTGCAATGACCTGAAATGTAGATGGGAGCTTTGGCTACTGACAGAGAAATGATCAGAGCCAATAACGCACAATTCTAAACTCATACGTGATCAACAAATATGACACCAAATTAGAAAGAAAAAAATTTACAAATGCAAAATTTGACCTAAAAGCTTAATCCTAAGCACACTGAAGTCAGTGAATTTTTCTACATCTTCGTATACCAGTCTGGCATAATACTTCAACTATTAGAAAAAAAAAATAATCATATATCATTATTATAAATACACAACAGAAAACTTTACCACTATTGATTTCATTGAATAATTTTACTTTTTTAAAATTCAAACCAATTACAAAGTGCAGGTAAAAAAAAAAAAAAAATTAATGAAGAGAAATATTTTCTAGAAGTGGTCAAGAAGTAGTTTTAAAACTACTATGGAAAAAAACAGTTACGGAAGCTTATTATTTTATGTACTTATTAAAACACTACACTTCTATAAACCCCTTAAAATTACTATAGAAATAAAACAAAGCTTTTATGTAAAGAAGCTATTGTACACGAAAGGGTGTGCATGTTTTCCACAGGGTCCAGTTTCTCTTCAGCTCACTGAAATACAGTCAATGTATGGAAAAGTACGTGAATTTGAAAATAAATTATTTTAATTTTCAATTGCAATCAGGAATTCTAAACCATACCACAGAGCAAGGATTGAGGTAACTAGACTGAGCGCAGCCCTGGGCTGCCTGTCATTCTACTTAGTACTGACAGGAACATTCTTTGTTTTATCAAGGCGAAGTGTGCTTCAGACTGGGACTCAAAAAGCCCATCATTACCTATTTAATGACAGGTAAGCCGAGGAGCTACTCTCCAGAAAAAAGCACATATTTTTTTCAATTCCAAAGACTAGCTCTCTGCTGCAGTACAAACTGAACTCAAAACTAGCAATCCAATATATGGTTTTATTTGTTCACTTGGCTGAAACAGTGGTTGAGATGATTCTGAACATGCTTTAGGAGGCTGAAAGACTGAAGATAATCAAGCTTAAATTCAAACAGGCTATAAGATTTATAAATATACACTTTGTAAAAGCATATCAAGAAAAGAGATAAAGAAAAGCTGAAATCAAAATGGGAATAAAATAGGAATTCAGTGTATGCTGAATTGGCACTTTCAGTCAATAAATTTTTTCACCTGGAAATTCTTCAGAATCATTCTCTATAAAACAAACTGGGCAGAGAATCCTAGCTGACTTCCCCCAGAGTTGAAAAAAAAAATAAAATCCAATCAAAAACACCCACAAAAAAACCCCACAACCAAAAACAACCAGAAAAAGGAAGAAATTCACAAAGAAACCCAATAAAAATCTGAAAAGAACAAAAGAGTCCCTCAGTTTGAGGTCTTACAGTTTTACAAGAAGATTGCTTAATCTCCTGCTAACAAAAAGGTTTAGACATGACTACGATAAATTTAACTTGGTATCAATTTGTCCTATGATGCTATCTTCCTTGCACCTTCATTTGTGTTCATGCAGCTGTGCATTAATTGCATTAATTGGATCAAAAAGTTGATCCTGCTGCAAACTTTTCTTCCTGACAGGTTAGCTTTTGCTAGCAGTGTGGATTTATGATACAATAAACTGAAAGTGGAACTATGGCGTTAGTGTTTTATCTTCACACAAGAAGTTGCACTGTTTAAACTAATTTAAAAAAAAATGTTTAAGAATTCAGGTCTTTGAATGTGTACTCTTACATTTGTTTCTCTCACAGGATTTGCATTAATTTGGCTTAAATCTGTTAAACCTGATTTAGTCCAAATCACAAAAGCAGATGGAAAAATAACAGGTTTTCAAGAAAGCTTCAACTACATTGAAAATCAGTAGTTTAACCAGTGCAACTACACACTCACTACATATTACTCAACAGAAGCCTGAAAACCAAAGCTATTCACTACAAAACTTGAAATCCTAATTCTGAAAAAAGATGCAAAGACTCTACCGGAAAAAGATGAGGTTACCACAAATCACAGGCTGATCAAGATCCGCAGAGGACTACCTGGAACTAAAAATCATACAAACTCCTTCCTCTCTTTATCTTCTACAGGAAGCTAGCAGCAGAAGAAAGTGAAGGAAAACAAAAGCAATCTCATAATCTGTTTTTATCCAGAAACAGAAAACAGGTACATCTTATCAGTTGTATTCTTTATTCATCTCTGTATATGACGTTTACAATTTTTAGAAATGTAGGGATTTACTATTTATTGCAAAAAGGTTCACTGCAGATTCGTAATAAGGCACTGATTTGGCAGGCTTGAGGATTATGCTGGAATTATTTTTCACAACTGATAAATTCATTAATTTATCACAGTAGTAAATTATGAAATAATTAAAAAAACATCTACTTGGTTTCACCTTTTAGATAGATAACTTTGCTGCTTCTTGGACACAAATTAAAACCAAAGAAAAGCTTTCCCTAATGACTAAAATGATCATGCTTCCCATGTTTGTTTGGTCAACTCTGTAAATCAGCAGAAGAGGCATTTTTAATTTAAATTTAGTTCAGGTTCTCAATCTGACCACACCTTAGAAACTCTGAAACTTAAATAGCCAAAGGTGTTTGGCTAAAGCTGGAGGGAGACTGCAAAGTGTCTTAAATTTTAGAATGGAATCATTGCCTTTTGAACTGCTAACTGTGTTGGTAACATGGAGAACCTAAATCACACAACAGACGCAACCTGAAAAGGGTGGTGAAAGACAGAAAAGAGGCACAATGATACATTCCAGTTCTTCTTCATGCTAATTTTTAAAATACAAATAGAAGCAGGAGTTTAAAAACATCAAAGAAAATTTAAAAAAAATTAATTCAGATACCAAGAATTAAGCTACAACTGTAATATGAGGATGAAAAATGCTACACTTAATATACATAGAATTTAATTTTTCCATAAAAATGGAAAACCATGTAATAATAGTGCTTTGGTCTAGAAAAGGCACAATTCAGTCGTGTACCACCACCACCTCCCCCTTTTTTTTTTTTTAAATTGAAAATAATCTACTGATAGTAATAACTACAACCCAGGTGTAGCATGAAATGACCCAAATCTCAATAATCAGTATTGAGTTAAAAAAATTATATATAGATTTGAGCAATACCCAAGCCTGGTATAGGAATTTAGCTACAGTTTTGCACAGCTTTGCTGATACATACAAGGTAGGGTTGATGCCATAAAGTAACAGGATGTGTCACTTGAGTCTGTGCTATAAAAAGAGAAATGAATGGATTGATGCAATATGGAGACAGATAATCAGGGTAAAACACCTGAATATCTGAGTATAAGCACTATGAAATACTTGGCAGGAGCTACATCATAATTTAACAGAAATTCCTGTCAGAAACTTCAACTGACTTGATTTGATGCAATTGACTTTATCCAATGGATCTGCATTGTATTTTTAATTGGAAAGCTGGCATTCAGTATGATCCACAGCTAAGAAATACAGGTTTCAGTTATGGCATTTAATGTGTTTCTAAATTTCAGATGCATGCACGTGTTCAAATACCGTTTGCTTTAGCATAAATAAGTGGAAATTTGGGAAATACTGAGAGGCATACGACAAAAAGAATGGGTAAGATTTCAGAGTAGTAAATTAGCCATTAGCTGAATCAGACTTTTTTCCTGTCAAAGAAAACTTGGAGTTAAATAATCTGGATGTGTTGAAAATACGTTACTGTCTTCCTGCATGCAAAATAGGAAGTTCAGTAAATTAAATTCCTTAAATACTTCAAAATAGAATTGACTGCATATTTCATAGTGTAGACTTATTTTCTAGAAGCAGATTCTATTTTATCACTGTATTCACTGAAACTTTAACATACAAATGATATTTTGCCTCATTAGCCAAGTAATTTTATCCTCATTTTTCTCAGGTACTTGAATGTGAAGGACGGCTAAATTTCTAATAGCGCTTTTTTTTTAATTAAAAAAACCCCAAACAACAAAGCACCATAATTTGCAATAAATTTACTGTCAGAGGAGATATCTAGGGGTCAGCTGGAGCCTGATGTCTTGCCCATGCTGAGGTTTTAGCTAATAACGCCATGCTTATACAATAACTTAGCATGGAATGCTTTACTTGACAACGTAATTTATGCAGCCGAATCCCACACTGAGACAAATAACATGTACCTGGGATAATAGTATGTAAAATTCAGTATGTAGAAGAGCAGGCCTTAATTACATTTTTTTCCATGGTATGGTGACTCTAGCATGATTTTGCTATATTGCAAATGCATTTGTACATCGGTCAACAGGACAGGGCGCTCTGTTACAGCTTCACAATTCACATGAGAAACACCACAAATGCATATACGTATGATATGTACATATTTATTCCACTGGGTCCATTTATGGGATCAGAGTTACAGACTAGGGCTTTTAATGGTTGATACAAGAATGCTGACATTAAAGGTAAATTATGAACTAAAAATTTTATCTTGCTATTCCTAACATAAAATGTAAAATATACTATAAGTGAAAATAAACATTCCTGATTTTTTACAAACACATGGAATTTTATGGTATTCTTCTGGTAATAATGTTCTATTTAATATACCTCTGTTCACCATGTTAAGACTTCAATGCACTTTGAATCTTAAAAATTACTCTCATCTTTCAACATGACCTAACACACACACATGGAAAATTTCCTACTGTTATTTTCAGGAAAAAGAAAAATCACTATAGGACAGAGGATCATAGGTTATCTCTTTGTCCTCCATTTACTTCATCTAAATGTGAGAAATGAACTTGTCAAAGACATCTTATTCTCCAGGTTTCTATGCTATTATCCCTATTGAACACAGATCAAATTTTCCGTATCAGGATTTATACATCATGGTTACAATCCTACTCTAAAAAAGACCGTTTTCTTTTGCTGAGTCACACACTTACTAACTGGCCTTAATCATTCCGTATATTTAAAAAGAAACGACAAGTGCAAGGACATTCAGTGCGTTCATGCTTTTTAAAGGTGAACTTTTAATCCAGCCAGGTCACCCACAATTCCTTCAGAGAAGTTTTGAAAAGGAGACAGCTGCTTACATGGAAGCAGATCAGAATGGGAACTAGGATTACAGCCTTGCTGTCACTAGGAAATCTGTTCTGCATTCAAGTGCAGGGATAATACCAAAGGCTGTTCAAACTGATTACCAACTTCCTAATAATAATTATTTCACAATAGGATAAATGATATAATTCTGAAGCAAGTAATTTTACACACTGCGGAAATGTATTCTATCCTTGAGTATTTTGATTGGTATAAAGCTATTTAATTTAGCTCCACAAACAAAAGGAAAAAAAATCCTGTTAGGAAAGGAAATAAAACATAATCTGTTTTTATTATATATATAATAAAACCTGTAATCAACCAGTACTTTGGATCACAGCCAGAGCAATGCTTCCCATGATGCCAAATACAGATTTCTCTTTTGAGATGCACGCAACTCACAAGGAAAAATATATTTAAAATCATTAACAAAAATGTGGTGGTCTTTTGCATATCAGATCTAACTAGAGTTTTAATTAATTCAAAAGCATTAACTGATCTTAATAAATTTCTAATTTATAAATTCATATAACATAATAGATGTTTCCCTGCTACCAAAGACTTATTTATCAAAAAGGACAAGTGGGAATAAAAGGTGCGACTCTATTAATGTTAAATTTAAATGGGTATTTTCACAGGAATGATAAAACTAATAATGAAATGACTGAACACTAAAAGTTTGATTTCTTTAACAAGCAGTTAAAAGTTTCACGTCTGCAAATGAATATTCACCTATACATACTGTATGCAAGTATTTTTTGTTCACAGATAAATGCTTATTCTTGTTTAAAATAATCCTATACCTACCTTTTGACCTCCTGCAGATTCTGCACTGTGATGGTCTTTATGTTTTTGTTCCTGTTCCATTATATCTTTTAAATGTTCATTTACCTAGAGACAAAACAGTTTATTCAGTTATCTCTTTTAAGAAAAAAATCATAGAAATTATAAATTTTCATAAGGTCTATAAATCCCTACCATTGAGTTAACTGAAAAGATTAAACAAATATTTCAGAGCACAGCTTTGAAACATAATCAGCAAATGTCAGTTTCAGATGCAGTTTGGGGTCACTGCTTCTTGGCTTTACATTGTACAAACTAACTTGCCCCTTGCTATGCTCGTCCACATTTGATTAAGAGTTTACCCTTGTTACTTGATTTGATTATGCAGTGAAGTCATGTCGCTTCAAGCAAGATGTGTTTCATGACAAACAGAATACCTTGGTTTGAAATCATGATAAATTAACAAAATAAGACAATGACTCTTAAAAAGCCAAATAGGGACCCTCAAGTATCTGTCATGGTATTTCAACATGATAGTTACTGCTAAGACTTTATACATAATGTATATTATAGTATGTTATTTAGGCTTCCCATTGACTTTCTTCCCGTAACATGTTTAAATTATTTATGCAAACTTTGCTTTTTATTATCCAGCCACGGCAGATTAAGGAACAGTCTGTATCAGACAGTGTTGATATACCTACGTACATACCTTACCTATCCACTCATGTCTCGTCAGATCACACAGAACACAAAGACATTCCCAGCTTGCTTTTCCAGTACTCCTACCTTGTTTATCCAGTACATGACCGCATCCTCAATGTCATAAGGTAGATCTGTAGCTTGGAAGAAGGATGAATAATGCTGAGTGCATGCAATCACTTTCTCAATGCTGACCATCTCTACAGTATATGCCATCATAAGAGTATCGATCATGGCCAAGTGAGCACTCTACAAAGAGAAGCAGCAATACCTCATTAGTTTGCAAATAAAAAAAAATTCCCTTTATTACATATAATTTCTGAACATAGCTAAGTACACGCTAAGACCAAGACTGTAAATGCTACAAGTTTTCTGTCCGGTTGTCAGTTTTTCAATGAAAGACATATCTAGACAAACACACATAACAGATTTGAGAACACAATACAAAGCACAAGGACATTAATTAAGAAAATGCTTATTGCAAATTAAAGTAACTTGTGTAACAAAACAAACACCAAAAATAAAAAACTGGAAATGGAAAGAAAAAGCAATCTTAATGATTCAAACACTACATCATTTCCAACAGAGCTAGAGATCTTTCAAATTTGTCACTAGCAAAACCAAAACACCCTTCCTGATTAATGTTATTTGCATGGGAAATGAAAGCTGAGCCTACCAGATAAACAACCTTTGTCATCATGAAAATGCTGCATTAATAAGTGAAAGTTTATCTATTTTAAAAATCATAATCCAGGAAGATGACACAATTACACTAACTTTAAGTAAAAAGTTGATGTGATACAAAACACTTATTTTTCTTTTAGTAAAATAATATTATGCAGATGCAGCTATATATGCACAACTAGGTTTAAAATAAACACACTCATAAATAAAATATAGTTCATGTTAAGAGAGGAGGTACATTTCTCCTGGTGGTGTTATGTATTAAAAGACAATGGTTATTTCACAGTTTGGAGTAATTTAAAACAAACACCACCACCTCACTCCAAAAAAATCAAATCCAGCAACAAAAAAAGAGGATGATAACCAGGACTTACATTAGATTCTTGAGACTGCAGAAGAAAATATTGGCATTTTGTAGATGCAGTGCCTATGAACTAAACAGATTTTTTTCTGCTTCACAATAAGAACAGCATCAGATTTTTAAGTATTAAGCAACACTGAATCAGAAGGATTTCCAAAGGCGGTATTTTTTTAAAAACACTGCCTTTAAACACAGCTCACAATGCAAACAAAGATCCCAAACACTTGTTAACACCATCACTTCAATTCTATAAAGATACTCATATAAACAACTCAAAAGGTAGCTATAACAGCCATGGCAACAGCAACGAGCAACATGACTCACACAGCAATATGCTATCTAGTCATTATAGTTACAGTAATACATGCATGTCATTTATCCCAGAATTCCCAACAGGAAAACAATTAAGAGATCCAGACTTTGTGCTGGCCTTAGTGTTTGTATCACTGACAGAAGTGATGATGAAGGCTTTAGAAGCAGGCAGCAGCACATACTTTTTTTAAAACAATGCAGTTAAGTCACTGGCTTTGACACAAAAGGGCAAACTGTACTTACTTTATATATTAAAGACATTTGCAAAACTGTTCCTGACAGCCACCCTTCCCGGGATGACCCCATTCTCTTTAGACCCTGGATCTGAACTGAGAACCCTCCATCTGCCACATGCTCCATCCACGCTCCCATTGCAAGTAGTGCAGCTAGGCTGGGAACCAGTGCCTCTTCGCTCCTGCCATCACTGACTGATCTTACTCAGAATAAACTCTTTTTAACGCATTCATCTGCCTTAGGCATTTATTTACAGACCTTTAGTGGACAACTACTGATACAAGTTCTTATGTGCAAATGAAGAGCTGGGGGAGATGAATTCTTGCCACCCAAAGTATTTAAGATGAAAAAGACAGAGTATTGGCCACAACTAGCCTCCAGTGCCAAATACAGCAATTCTACGCACAGATACACAAGAGTCACTCCTTTGCTGGCCCAGCAGTGCCTTGCAGAGGAGTTCAGATGGAGTATGGCATTAACTCCCCAAATCTTGTGATGAATCGCAGAGCCCCTGTCAGTCGTATGAATCCGTGCAGCTCTGCAGGAGTTTCCAGCTCAGGTTGCAGAAGGGTAGTTTAGGAAGTGTAAAACAGGAAGGAAGAAGGGAAGACTTGGATTGTCTCTGACATCCAGGGGTCACAGCTCTAATGGTCTTTCCTTGATATAGTCTGAATGGCACTTGGGTTAAAACCAGCCATTTCCAGAGCCTCCACAGAGGAAAAAACAAAACAAAAAGGAGATAGTAAAATAAAAGAAAATATTGTATTTGCGCTTAAAGAGGAGGTAGTGCACAAAACTTACTTCCCAGCCATAGGTAAGAGTGGTCTCATATGGAGTGCTACTGCTAGAGGTGTGCTAAGAGTCAGTTGTGCTGACCCAGGACCACTGGGACTGCCTACTGCGCAAGAGGGCTGGTTTCATCCCTGCCTGTGGGGTGGACACAGCCTTCCTGGGGAGGTCTGACAACCCAGGAAGTTCCAAACGGGTTGGAAGCAAGAATCTTCCTCCCCAGCTGCTGATCCATGACTTATTTATTGGCTACTATGGTCTGTCCTCTGAGAGCAGCCGGCAAGAAAAGCAATTGCTGGCAACTTTCCCAGAGGGAATTCAGTCACCTCTCATGCTGGATCACCAGTTTCTCTCTAAAACTTCATCATGTCTATGAAGTGGGTTGCAAACGGACAGACATAGCCACTGAAGGGTTGCTAAGCCTGCCGATACACTCAATACATTACAAATACATTAAGAAAATTCAATTATTTACAACTAGCTAGCTGAGTCACATTTTCAATGCTTCTAGCAAATTATTAATGAACTGCAAACTAGTTAAGCAAGCAGTGGGAACAATGAAAGGAATGACCTCAGATAAT
Source organism: Thinocorus orbignyianus (assembly GCA_013400375.1). NCBI lineage: Eukaryota > Metazoa > Chordata > Aves > Ciconiiformes > Thinocoridae > Thinocorus > Thinocorus orbignyianus. The sequence continues at coordinate 311,877 of VXBW01003802.1, forward strand.
AGTCCGTACTATCAAAATCAAGTGTAATAAACCTTCACTCACACTGACTGGATCCATGTCAACTCCTTATTTTACATAAGCCATAAAATACAAGCATATTCAGAGTCTCTAAAGTGACTCCAACTTATTATCTTTATAATCCAGGCAGAATGCTGAAAATAAGATTATTTATTTTTTTTAAAAAAAGGTAAATAATATAAAGAAAAACTTGAGTCAGATTGCATCTGTTATCCTGAGGAACAAAACAAACTACAAAACTGCTGTTCTCCCAGTTAGCAAAACAGAACATTATTTTATCATTTCCTTACTGACAAAAAAATCTTTATTAACTAAAACTGTCTATGGATAAGCATGTAAGATAACTTACAACTAAAATAGTTGTTCGGTTTTTAATAAAAAGGAGGTACAGAAACAAAGAGAAAACTATTTAATTCCGGATACAGCCCTACTGGTTTTCTTCCACTTATTCTGGAAAGAGTCAGCCAGCCTGCGTTCTTTGACATCTTTTAATTCACTATGCTCAACAAAACAGACTAAAGTAAAAACTGCACTACAAAAATAGTGTCCTACTGTTCCAAACACAGGGTTTATCAGTGTAGTTGCTGAAGTTCTCTAAAAGAACAATTTTACAAAAACTCTACTGAGAGTAAATAAAGTTCAATGTTTTGTACATGTTTCACTGAACAGCAGATGTTAGGTACAGCTAAAAAAGCGTGACAGAGAGGTCACTTTTTACAGTTGGATCCACAATTATGACATGAGGAAGCAACCTTTCATATCTGGAAGTGGGGGTTTATACAGACACCATTCTGAGCCAGGCAGAAACTAAAATCAGCTGCTCAGCACCGTCTTCTTCCTCTGGACAATCCTGTAATATAAGCCTGAAGGAACTCACCAGGAGCTGCTGCTGACTGGTATCAGGGTGGTACTCTAAATGCAGTTGTTTCCCAAGATGTCAGAATTCTGACATGCAGTATGAACAAAAAACACCACCAAATACCCCAAAACCAAACAGGCAGGATTTCATGCTGTCATATACCTCCCACATCCTGAATTGCAGCAAAGCATATTTGGATTTGGACACATGATTTTAAAAAAATATATAGCTCTTTAGAGAAATAATAAAAACCCCACCATATTACAGGGTAGAACACAAAACTGTTAGAGAAATATCTTTAGAAAAAGAAATAAAGATCAATACTGCAGCAGTCAGCAACACAGAAAGTAATACACTGTTTTATCAAAAAACTTTTTTAAGCAAAGATTTGGCTTAAGCCAGTTAAATAAGATCTTTGCATTCTTTGATCATTTCACTACAATGGTGTAAAGTACTGAAGTCTTACATGGCATGCTACAAAATATTTTAAAAAATAAAATACAAAATGCTGGATTGTCAGAGGTATTTTATTTTGTAAGACACAAACACAGTTTTGTCTTTCCCAGCTACACCCTGCACTGAACACAAGAATTTTAACTCAGTAATCTTTACAATCTCATGTAATTACTAGTTACTTTCTGCCTGGTAATGTAGGTTCCACAGCTTTATTTTCTACCGCTGAACAGTTCAGTAAGAAGCTTACCAAACTGGAGAAGAAAAATTATTCTGAGTATGACTGCTAATGCTTTCTCTGTCTACCTAATCTTTGATTACAGAGCGTGCTCCACCTCCAAGCAGCAAACAACTTCATTAGAAAGTATACTAAGCAAAAGGTGCATACGATATCTGGGCACACAGGTACTTATGGATAAATACTGCGTATTATAGAGAGCTCTTATTACATAACTACTAAGGATATTTCTCACATTCTATTAAAAGATACACAAGTCAGGGGTTCTCTTTTGACCTGACCCTTTAGGAAAACCATTGACAAAACCATTCCCCACTTGAAGAAAGGGACAGAAGGACAGAAAGAAAACAGAACATGTAATTGCTCTGTTAATCTGTAAATCCTCATGCTAAAATAAATAAATAAATTACTAAGGAGAGAGTGTTTTATTGAAAGAAAAAGTCCCCTAGTCTCACTATGCTTTGGAGAAAAGATTTGACCTTTGACAGGAAACAACTTTCGTAAACAAGAATATGTATTTTTGTTCTTATGGGAGTTGGTCATGCTTCAAAAAATTTTTGGCAAGAATTTTGTACAGGAATTTGGTCATATTAAAAAAAAAAAAAGTCTTCACACTGTAGTTCTTACTTGCACAGCAAACACACATATTTCTAGCTAAATTCCCTAAAAAAATTGCCTACCCTGGATCAGGCATTTGAACAAAGAACAGAAGAGAACAGCTCTCTACAATTAACAGGGAAAATATTTATATCACCTTTGTATCAATAGCCTTCCATGTAACTAACTGTTTCTATCTGCTGAAAACAGAGGTTTCAGATCCAGTTACTTCTCACAATACAGTAAAAATCAGTAAATTGATCCAGTTACTTCAATTAATGGTAAGGTATAGAGTAAATTCCATGGGCTTGATGAAACTTACTCTGAAGATATTATCACAAATATGTTGCATGTTTGAAATTGCCATTTATGTTCTGTCAGTATATACCAGTTCTTAAATTAATGTTACATTTCTAATTATTACCACAGAATGATTGCTATCAAGACAGAGCATAGATAACTAGAAACAAACAAATCAATAAGGCGGAGATCATCTCCACAAAAGCACAGTCACTGAATTTATAACTGCTAGAAGGTACTGAACACACAGAATAACCATTATAGGGGGCAGACTTAAGAAGATGGGTAAAAACAGAGTTGCTGATATGCAGAGTAAAAGACAGACAGGAACAACAGGTGAGCAAGGGATTAAACATACAGGACAACATCAGTGAAAAGGTGTGCCAACAGCACTGCGAGGATTTCGGTACGTACCACCCTAACTCATGCCTCTGAATTCAGATTTCTTGCAGATTCTATGAACACCACAGTTTGAGGAGGCTGTGTAGCTTTAGACCACAGGCACCCTTTTCCAAAGACCTTTCCCTAGATAATCCACATCTCAAACTAAACTACTAGGATAATGCGATACCACCTAAATTCCAAGTCTCAACTAAAGTAGAAAATTGCAGAATTCCAGCTCAGGGAAAGCACAGTCCAAGGCTTAATACTGGAAGAGGTGAGAAAGGAATTAATGAGCAGACCAAGTAAGTGATAATGCTGTTATGAACTTCAAAGCTGTTAGTCCATTTCACCAACATTCATAAAGTAAGATTAAGACATTTCTGATACTACAAGGGAAACAATAGTTTCAAAAGATTTCAATCAACAGAACAGAACTGTCTGAAATAGTCAGTTATGCCCTGTTTAATGATTTTTGGACCTAATTCTTTTCGAGCCTCACACAGTACTTATGCCTAGCACGGTTCCAAAACAGCCCCAGTTGTCTAGTCATTCTTGTCCTGCAACAGAATAATCATGTCAAATTACTTCCTCGCTGTACTTTCATCAAGAACAAGTGCTTGAATCAATAAGATGCTTGTTTAGCAAGAATGATCATCACTGAGTCACGCTAAACATATCGTAGCAGGTTCTGCAAGGCAGAGGGAATGGTTTTAACTTTCAATATTTATGATAACCTTCTGTATTTGGCTAACTTTTAAAATTTAGTAATCGATTATATGAATATATATAAAACATTGTGATTTGACTGACTACACACATCTGACATGGGAAATGTAATTCACTTCTAAAAAAGGGGTTTGTTAAATACAGATACTTGCTGAGGTAAGCACTTTTATAGCCCTTCTAAGTTCTTCTACCTAAAGTTTCCTCATTATTCCTGTTAGGGAATTTAAAAACTTGATCTGTTAACTCAGTTCTAATTAAATACTTTACATGAGACTCACAAATTCTTTCTGATTCATGTAAGCAAGTGAGACCTTGCTCCACTCCAAGTCATAGTGAAAAAAAATACCTGTATAACTGTCCTGGTTTGGGGTAAAATGAACCAATTTTCTGTTTTAGAATTTTACTTTCTTAGCTGGGCCTCTTCTAACTAACTAAACTCTGAAATTAACAGCACACTGTTCAGAGAACTGTTTCGTCTCACAGTGATAAGACCCAATTATATCAAGGAATGGTATGCAGACAGACCCCTGTTTATCCTTATTGCTGGAACAACCAAGGTCAGGTAATTTTGCTATTCTGCCTGTTGGAGGGTTGGAAGCGGAAGTGTTGATGGTCCCACCTTCAAGGAGGAGCTGACAAGACAATTGACCCAAAAACTGACCAACAGGGGTATTCCACCCCATCCGCATCATGCTCAGTATAAAAGCTGAGGTACCAAAGGGTCAAGCCCTTCTCTCCCTTTTTGCCTTTCTTTCTCCTTCTTCAAAGGCTGACACCTGAGGAGGACCCTGCCTGTTTGTCTGCCCTTGATCCCGATCCGAGCGTTCCTGACTCCAGATCTGGAATCCAGCTCCTGTCGATCATCGATGCCAGCCTGGGACTGTTGCCTGTTGGTGATGTAGTCATTCTGAGAGCTTGATACGGTTTTGTATATACTGTATACTTTCTTTTTGTTTTGTTTTGTTTTTATTAAAGTAGTTTATTTTTTTCTAAACTCCTGAATCCCTTCCTCTCCTGTCTTTCTGGGGGGAGGAAGGGCCATCTGTCAATCTGGTTTTGGTAAATCTGGCTGAAACCACGACAATAACATAAACTGGAATCAAGAACCAGTAAATGGTGCTCATCACATTATTTTTATTTTGTCACATTTTGTAACTTCACACTACCTACTTTGATTTGATTATTTTTTTTTTTTGTTATCTAATGTACTTAGCTCCAGAAGTTGCCTGTATCCTACTTACTGGAAGAATTGAGTGCCTAGTGGTAGAAAACACCAAGGCACTTAGTGCCTTTATGCTGAGTACTCCATATATCAAAAATAAAATATTTGGAGTTGGATAGCTTAAACTAAAATGAGAAATTAATGTAGGAACTGATAATAAGTTAGTTATACACACTTAGACAAATAAATAGCATCATCCTTACATTCCCTCAGTATTTTTATTTTGGTCTTGTAAATAATTAAGGATTTTCCTAAATTACACTGTCAAATCTTGTCCAGCAACAAAAATCCCTTACAAAAATTTAAATTTTGTTAGATACATGCCCTGTCTTCTTGCTTTTATGCTCTGGACATTTAAATCAGGAAGCAGCAGTAATAATATAAAACACAATCTGAATTTCTTCTATTGCAACAATCTCCATCGATTTTTGGAGAATACAGGAGTGGGAAAAAAAGAAACATGGCTTTGCTGTAAACTGATTATATTCATATATAAATAAAAAGTAGTTCCTTCTTCCTGACTCACTCATACCTGCATAGTAATGACATTAAAAGCAGTGGTTTAACTTCTTTGGCAACTGAGCTAAACCACCTCCAGAGGCAGTTATCACCAGGAAGTATCCAAGCCTGTTCATCTCAGAACACCTGCTGAAGGAACACAGCCTGAGGAGTGCTGGAAAACTACCACTTCCTTATGGAGATGCACGAGCAGTGGCAAGACAAGCTGGGCTGCTACAGAATTTGGGATGAAGAGTTCACGTTTGGGTGATATGGTATAAGTACATCAAAGAGGAAGTTAGAAAAGGTAAGAAGAAAAGAGGCTGAGGTCCCAAAGTAAAAATAAATGTAGGGCTGGGATGCTTCCTCATGGAGAAGAGTGGAAAAGGAAACAAAGGCACATCTTCTCCAGTGTGTGACTCTGCGCAGCCCTATGCCACAGCATGCTAACAAAGTTGCACAGAACCAATGCTCTATGTTATCAGAGCTGGCTAGTTCTCAAACTTTGCAACACAGACTTCTAGTTATTCTATGTCACACTTAGATGTTGATAACCATTTTTAAATGGCAGCTTTTGTTGCTCAGGTAACCAATGTAACATGATTTCTGACTAATCTGCACTTCTAGTTTGCCTTTTTCTTAACATGAAACTACTCTCTCACTTAATCTCACAATCTTTATAAGGTTTAAAGCACTGAATGAATGTAAAAGACCCATTTGCTAAAAGTCATGCCATCAACTTGATAGTATGACAATAATTTATTAAGATTTTGCCTTAAGTCATACAGAGAATGAAATTTTACATCCTCAAACATTTAACACATCTCTTTCTATTGCTCAGTGGCCTTGGGTTCTGATGAACCACGTTCTAACAATGAGCTCTTTTGCACATATTACTAATGAGGGGAAGAAAAAAATGATGCTTTAATTACAGTGATGAACAGTACAATATACTGGTTTGTTCAGTTACTGTGTTTGACACAACAGATTGGAAGGTTGATTACTCACTGCAATTTAGGATGAGTCGCAGTTGGAGAATCAAATGTAAGCACCTTCTCATTTTCTACAGCTTGCTGGAGAGGAACTCAAATAATATTTGAAAGAACTGAGAAGCCTAGAAAAAACCTAAACCAAGCTGCTTCTCAAAGCAACTAGCTCAGGTTTGTCAAGAACTTCTCCAGTCAAAATTTTAGTATCAGTGAGGACTGAGGCTGGTTGTACAGCCTCTCTGTACAACCACCTAATGTCCTCCATCATGTTAAGAGTTAGCTTGTATCCTTCTCAGTACAAAATCCCAGTCTCCTGGAAAATATATGGCTAAACCAAAATGTAGAGAAAGACTGTGAAGCTCTCTTTTGCTCTCAGTATCACTGAGTCAAGTTTTCTTGTTTTATTATTTTATTTTTTTTTTAAAAACACTCCAAGCCAAAACAAAACAAAAAAGCCACAGAACACTGCTTTCCTGCCACAGAAGAGACAGAGTTATGTGTCGTTACCTCATTAGTCAAACCAAGAAAGAATCAAAAGTAGGGCCAAATCATCAATTAAAATCTCCAACTAAATTCCAGGACTGTTGCTGAAGAACCTGCCTACTTACCTATGCCCAGCTGAATACTGCAAGTTGTCATGCTGCTCTTACAGTATAAACCCAGAATACCCTCAATAAAGAGTGAAAAGATGCAGACTTTAAACCAGCATAATTCAGCCTACCACATCAATTTCTCACATAGTCTTGTTTAGATTTTAAAACAAACAGGATGTTATCTTTCAAAAGGAGGAAACAAGCGTTAATTTTTGGATGAAGAGTTAATATAAAATGTCTCCACATTTTCCTCTGAACAAGCTCCTTATAATTTTCCTTCTGTTTTTCTGTGTATACCCTTATATGTCATTTTTTTAACATTTCATTTATTAACATCATGGTGAGGTGGCTGCATCTGCAGAGTTCTGTGACTGTCCTTCCAGGCTGAGATCTTGTCAATCTCATCTTTGTGTTTGAGAGGTGACCCTTCTTCTTGGTCCAAATTTGTATTTTTCTTGTTTGTTGTAGAAACATGTATCTTTTAGCATTTTAGATTAAAAAAAAATCATGTTGAAACTAATATACCTGACCTGTAAGAATCCAAGACCTAGGGACAAGTTCATTCTGTCACGTGTCAAGTATCACTGCATTTTTATAAAACTGCTGCTCAAGAGCCTATGAAATCCTTCTGCAATTATTTTTTTTAAATTGCTGATGTACAAAAATCTACTTTTAGGACAAAAAAATTAGAATCTTTCTTCAGCTTAGCTTTATTGATCTAGAAAAACATTGGCTAAAGGAATCAGAACATTAGGTCTGGCCATTTCAACATACATTCTTCACAGATGGAAAACTAACTTCACTTTCATATGAAAACATAATACTAAATCATCCCGTACTTGCATATGACAGGCTCATGACAGTTTCCTTATTGTTTATTAACTATAAAAAGGGCAGAGAAATAACATCACACTCATTATTGTAATGTCAGTTATGTTAAGAATAGGAGGTATTTGTCCTTTCTTCAAAAGTTTATAGGAATATCACACTTATAGACCTTAACACAGCAGAGTAAGACACGAGAGGGAAACTGACCTCATCAAATATTTACTTCTGAAGTAACAGACAAGGTCAAAATAAATTTCCTTGTCTCCTACTTAAATCAACCCTATCAGCAGTGTTAAAGAAATCAAAACAGACACAGAAAATCATACTGATCGCAAGGAAGGTGCTTCTCTACAGTTGTTAATGCAGTAAAACCTTCTAAGTGACAAGCTGCTGATTAATAGCATTACTAAATCAGACAGCCGACCAACATTTTTTCATCTACTTACTATAGGACTATGACAAGTCAGCCACAACAGTGACTGCTAAACAAGGACATGGTCACAGCGATGTTATGGCAGAAGTGGGAAATGTGTGTTAGGGTTGTTTTGATAAATTTATACAAAAGCCTTTCTATTTGTTTGGTTAATCCAGACTAAACACCAACTTTTATGAGAGATCTTGAACCTACAAAGTAAAGTAGGGCTTCTTCAGAGAAAGACTCCTATGTATGCACACACAAGCATAGAACAGTTATTTTACTGTAAACTTGATGGTCTGTTTTTTCCGTCTTCCCAACCAACTCTGTACTCAGGGGTATAATTCATACTTTAAGAGCAATGTGAGTGCCTTCTTATGTACCGATAAGCCTTTTTAATAGATTACTTGCACCCAGGGGTATCATCCACTTCTGTAGATTTTTTACGGGACATCTGGCTGTAGTCCCCATCACAATAAGCTTCTGCTCTGCCTATATATAAAGTCTGCATAAAGAAATGCTGCAGATGAACAGGAGCAGATTGGTAGACAGAAAAGGGTTGTGCTGAGGATGAGATACCTACAATACTGACTTCTGCTGTCAACTACTTCTCTGCTTTGAAAATAATCTGGAATTTAAGCAGCATATTATTAGTAAAGCACTGGATTGTGTTTCTATCAGTTTGCCACAAAGATGAGAAAGTCAATGGAATAGTAACTGAAGTTTTTCTTAAAAGTTACTTCGGTAAAGACATGAAAATAATTATAGATACGATACCATCTTCGCTAAGCACATTTTCCTTCTAAGAATACTTTCTTTTTAAAAATGAAAAGAGTAATTAGCTTGGAGCCTACACATAGTAAACACTAGAACATTCTTTTCCAAAGAATTAAGAAAGAACAGAAGATCACTGTGGAGTAGAGAGATCTCAGTTAAATGGTAGCCAAAGTAAAACTATGTTTGTTTTCAACCTTCAAAAGTATCTGTTTATAAACTGATACTTTTTATGACATGCAAACAAATAGGAAAAATCTCTCTCCTCCATCTCCCCTTGGTAATTAAACAGACATATGAACTGGCAGTTCTTTCAAGACTAAAACAATAAACCACCCTATCATGTTCTCATTCCTCATGCCTTTTTGGTTAATAATGTTATTCCAGGATGTGTTGCATAATTAGTAGCCTTTCAAAACAGTAGTCAGTTGCAGCAATAACCTACTCACATTGTAGTAAACAACTATTTTCTTTGGCAAAATATCACTCCTTTTCTCCCAAGTAAGGCAAGCTGTATAAGAGGCCATGGTGATAAATGAAACAAAGCAGAGAAAACAGCTGAACAGAAGAATGCGATACAGAAACATGAAAAATGGTATCTCTTGTCCTTTCATTTTCAAAATAACACATTTCAATGATTTAAAAGTATTGGCTGTGCTTCCAAGCACAGCAGTAAAATCCAATTATATGAAACCTCTGCTACAAGCACAAGATACATCAGTGTGTGCCATCCAGCAACCACGCAAGCCCTTCGTATAATGATGAAACACTTGCTTCAGCAAAAGGAACGATGACCATATCTGAATCTCTATTAAACCACCTTGTTAACCAGGAAGAAAAGGGGATATGAAGGGAGGAAAAGAATGGGAAATCAAGTTGTTTTATAGCTATTCTTAAATGATGAATTCAGAGAACAACAGCCTGTTGAAGGTTAAGTCCCACCAGCAGCTCCACATACTGCCACGGAGGGAGGGGTGCGGGCCCCATGCAAACCATACCCATATGGAGGGGCCTGGTGTGTTTAAAAGGACACAACTCCTGGCAAGAGTCAGGCACTTTGATTAGTTACACTGTTTTGTCAGTCAAAAGGCTGCAATCACAGAACAAAAGTCTTTGGTGGGCTGTTTGGCTGTTGAAACAACAACCATTTGAGGAACTCAAAACAGTTTTGTCTGCAAGAACTGGAGAATAAGGTGGTATGAATACTAAGGACATAAAAAGGAATGACATCATGCCAAGCCAAAAATTTCTGGAGAGGTGCTGCTGCAAGACCTTCACTGATTTCATAGATTTTTTTTTTTTTTTTAATTGGATTAAATAAATCCAAACAAACCAAAAATTTTTGTTTCCCTATTTTTTTTCTTAATTTCTTACTGTCATTTCTTTCCACCAGCACCCCTCCCTCCCCGGCTTTAAGTCTGTTTCTGGTTTGCTTGGGATTTTTCCCACACCTCCTTCTCATTAAAATTATAAATTGACTGACATCTGTTGTTTCAAGCATCCAGACTCTGTAATTCCATAATCCTTAAATGTGAAAGAATGATTATTAAGAAATTTGCCTGTACTATATGTGAGATACAAAATTGGACATTTTAGCAACCATTTTAAAATCACTGGTTTCAAGTATGTTGTAACAGAACTGAAGGCAGTATCTACGTTACCTAGATACTCAAAGGAAATTTGTTTTCAAAACTAAAGCTGGTTGTCTGCATAGGTAGGTCTACCTGTAGTATTTCAAAAAGTAAAAATCAGTATTGTGATAGTACAAGGTGGAATGGACGCTGTCAAAAAAGCTGGTATATAATTCTCACTGGAGAAGAAATGTTGCAGCACGTTTACTGGTCACAGGCAGCTGGCACTATAAATTACAGTGTCTGCCTGATCATCCAAAATATATCATAAATACAAATCAATAGCCAATTTTTCCAAAGAAAATTCTTACAGTAAATGTTACATATATATAAAAAATTATATAAATAAGAAAAAATATTACATGAATGATAAAACTGCATAAATATATAATAAAAATTATATATACAAATTTAAACCATCAATATATCAAAGCGCACTTTAAAACATAATTTATATTATTTGGGGTTTGCTCAATAATGTTAATTACTGTGCCATATAGATGGTATAACAGTAAGCTGAACTCTTGTTATGCCGTTGATTTCTCACTTCTTAATATTTTACTCTATTACCAACAATGAGCACTTTTATTTGCTTATTTCCTAGGCTTTTCCATAGCTGGCAAAACTCATCAGTCTTATAGCCATTAAGTAACAGAAACGCACTCCCAAATACCACTCGGCGAGCAAGTTTATGATACAGATTTTGATGCTGATCACTCATTTGGTGCATTTGTCATTTGTAGGATTTCCATGGTAATCAATATTACACAAAGCATCGCAAGAAAGTGTTAAAACTATCCAGATTTTTAAAAAGTTGCTATTAAATATTAATTCCAAGCAGAACAAGAAAACAGATAATGTTACTCTTCAGAACACTTTCCAATTTACTTTTTCGTCTCATCTCTTCACTGCTCCAGATTATAAAGGTTACTCGTTATAACTCCTTCTTTAACATAATCTTATCAGGGAATTTCCACTTGAATTATAACATCTTGCATTATTATCAGTTATATTCTATGTTATGGGAAAAGTGACTACAAAGCGAACAATCACATGTAGCGACCTCTTTGGCACAGGACTTTTTCCTACCATTCTTAACAGCAGATAACAAATAACTTTTTCATTTCCAAAAGAACTTCTGTTACCATCTTTCCATTCTTTATACCCAGGCATAACCAAAACCTGACAGGGAAATTTAACCTGCATTAAGACAAAACTCACCACTTTTAATTGTTTTTCAAATCATTCTTAAGGCAGACATACACCTCACTGCATTCATCCTCAAACACAGAACAGTCGCTATTTTGAGATACATTACTAAAAAGCTATGATGACGTCTTTTCCAAGTTATATGCTGGATACAAACGCACACGTACCAAGCAAGGCAAAGAGGTGCTATAGAGACCCAAGAAACAAGACAGGCTAGACAAATGTCAAGCCTGTAAGAGAATGTACACATGGTTCCTCCCTAAACGAGGGCACTGTGATATTTTAGCTTCCAGTAATGTGTACTTAAGAGTCTAAAAAGCAGCTACAGTGGATATATCATTTTAAAATATATTTTCAGTATCCCACAAGAGATGAAAGATATAGATGAAGAAGCAAGGGATCTCACACGATTGAAGAACTATTTCACAAGCTTATAATTATTGATGGATATCAATCACACATGCAGCTGTAATCATTTTAAGTTTCATTTTGTAAAGACAATTTAAGATGTTCATGCTGCTACAAAGAAAAATTACTGAAAGATGAAAAAAAATACAACGAAGTGACAGGAACACTCAGATATTGTAGTAATATTTCTACTGTCTTTGGCACTCCTCCTTTTCATCCTCTTTGTATTTGAGTTCAAAATGAATCATCAAAAAGCATGATGTAACAGCTGCTATAGTTCAGGTACTTCGTTTTCACTATCAAATCCAAATCACTTAATTTTGTTTGAGCCTTTTGCAGATGAGAAAGTAGCTGTTTAATGCAAGTTACTCATACTGTAGAGTATGAGTAAAATAGACAAACCAAAATCAGTTTTGCACTTCCAACGAACTGGCACAGAGAAGTACAACCAGAGCAGGTACTGCTGACAAGGGGAACATTCACATCGCTGACTCCTTTCTTCTCTGTGCATCATAGCCTGCAAGCCTGTACCACCCCAGGATGGGCAGTCACACAACAGGAAATGTGCTTCCAGCTCCATCCTTCACCCAGGCTCGAGAGCTGCAAATCAGACTGTTTGCTGGGACATTACAGTTGTAACAGGAAGCATTTTAAACACAATTTGTTGTTCAGATACCCACTGCCCAGATCCACTGCAGAAAAGGCCGCAGGCTGGCTGGCAGCCAACCAGACCATACTGATCTACCAGATAGCTTTGATTATAACTATGAAATGGTTAAAAATAAAGAAGGGACATGGTAATAGAGATTCTCGAAACTTTTTACTTGGACACTATTTAAAATACTTCCATTGCTCATTAACATGACCTTTACAATGGCTTTGGAATTAATCTCTAACTGACTACACTGGGATCCTCTTTACGTATACCTAGAATTGCCAAAAGAATTTTTCCTGCAAATGGACCTGCTATTTTAATTAAGAGGCTTTAGAGAAGAGCAAATTGTGACCCCCCATCTGTTACTATTGTAGTTACAATGCTGTTGGCAGTGCAATGGAAGCAAGTCCTGAATACACTTTACTGCCAAATTTGTAAAGAAATTCAGTTTCCTTGTTCTGTAGGTCCCATATTTGCCCATCAAAAAACAAGAATGAATAAAAGGGTTTCTCCCCCTCATATACTGCACAGCAACCCAACACTTTTCAAAGGTATTTTCCTGAGCTGCACACCATAGAACTTCATTTTCATCTTGTTACTTCTCAAAGCTAAATACCGTTTAAACATTTTACAATGGAATTCCATTTGAACTTAGTGTAATACTAGTAACTGATACCAGTTATTAGTCCAATGTATAACTAAAATAACATTAAGCAATAAAATTTTAGAAGTTCTATTATTATAATCCATAATTTTCTTTAGTATTTTCCCGATTTAATTGTAATCCATTATTTCGCCCCCAGAAATCATGACAATAACGTAAGAGATGGTACGTCTAGTTACCACAGATTAGCAATGTATTATTTTAATCTGTAAAGTACCATATACACTCATGCCATTGCAAGAAGCAGAGGAGGAGAGGTTGGAGTTATGCTGTGGGAGAAAAAAATATAATCATTCTTCTGGAAAAAGATATTCCTGGCAATAGGCTTTATCACAGTATGCCTACTCACAGATCTGGAGGTCTCTGCTTTATTGGGGTTGTCAGGGATTGATAATGCCCTTTGGATAATATAACTGAAGCACTTTCAGGAGCCACCTCCAAGCACTTGGCTCTGGTTATCTTTTGGCAATGAAAAGGAGGAAAGTGGAATGAAGTTAAGTTGCTCTACGGCAATGAAGCTTTGTGGATTGATAGACTCTGTGCTCTGGTATCAGGAGTAACTTCACTTCTCCTTCCACCACCAGCCATCACCAATTGTCTCCCAAAAGATCCGGTTCCCATCCTGAACTTGCTCTCTCATTTTTTCTCGGATCTACATCCTGAGGGCCTTCTTGAACTATTCACAATATGCACTCGCTCAGAAAGGAAGCTCATCAGAGCCCAGAGCCATTTAGTCTGCACTTCAGCCTCTCATTTGGCAAAGGAATGAATCTGGCTTGCTCTCCTCTAGTCCAGCAGCTATCTCCAATATGCTTGTAAGAACTCATACAAGAAAGAATTTGTAAATTAAATAACCAGCAGAAGATAGATACACATCATCTACAAGTGGAACAACAGACAAAAGCAAACTATCATTTGACTACTGGATTCAACTTGCAAATTCAGATCATGTTTTAAATTCTTTTCAAAAGAGGGTTGGGAAAGGTACAGAAGCGATGCAAAGAACAAGAAATCAGCAGTGTATGCCTTCAGGAAAACTTAAAGGCAAATTTAATCAGTGATTATACTGGAAGAATGGTATTTTTTCCAGATAAAATAATTAGCAGGAACCAAAAAATACCCAGAACACTCCAGCTTGGATAAGACAACAAAAGGGATTATATGGGTAAAAAAAACAATAATTGTTAAAATAATATGAGAACGGTCTTGCATGATTTTAACTTTCATTTATTCATCAAGCTGGGAGCTGGGATGAATACTGTTTAAAAGTAGCTATGAATGAAGAGCTTCATACAGGAAAGCGATGTAACTGGCAGGAAAGACATGCAGGTGCCACCCCAGTCAATGCAGTACCTTATTAAACGCCAGTAAGTGCTGGCAGCCTGCTGTGCTGCTAGTACCTTGTTGCTTTGATGACTGAAGACACTCCTTGCATTTACAGATAAGAAACAGTGGCCCACAGAGAAACACCTCAATTCTATTACGACTATACATAATGACCTGCAAGCTGACACTAGTGTCTTTCACTTTTTTCAAGAAAGTTCCAAGTCTGTCTTCTAAAAAGTATATTAATTATTGATAGCCTTTGGATTATTTGAGAGTCCAATTTCTTGCATAACCTACTTTTTCATCTCAGAGTCTAGAGCGCATAAGAAAAAAAATACTATATTTTAAAGATTACATGAAGGAGCTCTCTGTACATATTGAGTTATTCTCTCCGTAATGCTAAGAACACTGGGGACATTCCAAAAGACTAGACAAAATGAAAGAACGGATTTATTTTTTTTAAAGTCAAAAGACAATACAAATAATTTTAAGGTCTCCCATACTTCTTCTGATTGCGTGCAAAGTAACTTCAGAATCAACACACGGCTTGATTTATAAAAGAAAAAATGATAACAGAAAGGTAACACTGATTAAAACATTAACCTATAGAACAAAAGTCACTTTCAAGATTCACTTATAAATGCAACTGAAAAGTCTAAGACTGTCATTACGAGTGCAAGGCATCTAACGATACATTTTGATTAAACAGAATTTTTAATGCTGGATACATTGAACTGATTTATAATTTGGTCAACTAAGCTGAAAATGCAACAAATAGATGCTTTTTCCAAGAAACACCACAGGGGTGAGTTATTAGCTCACCACCTCTTCCTGTTTTTACCAATGGTCTGGAAGAAAAACCTCATCCCTGATTGGGTTTGAAGAGAATGCTAAATTTGTGGGAAAGATAGCTAAGGAAGATGATAAATCAGAAGAGCAGAGTGATCAGTTCTCCCTTTAAATTTGCAAGAGTACTATAACCAAATGGATTCAGCCACACTGAAATGAAAAGATCCCATCCTAGCTAAAAAGAAATGCAGAATAATTAGAAAGGTACTACCATCTCCAGTAAGGAAAAGGTTTAAAGTTGCTTGAGAAAAGGAACCTAAAATAATTGACACTACAGCCATATGTATGATATAATTGTGTTTAAGTCATTAAGACATCAGTTCTCGTCAGAACAAGCAAAGTTGTATTATCCTTCTCCCTTCCCCATAATTGGTACAAGCCAATAATACCAAGCCACATGTAGCGTTTTACCTAAGTTCTCAGTTTTCCCATGATTTGGGTAAACCAGACAAATTATCCCTCAATGCCTAGAGGCATATGGGTATTATTTTACTTTTTTTTTCCCCCTGTTGAGAGTACATAGTACTTAAGCAGGATTGTTTTTTTCCCCCAAAAGCGCTGGCCTTGGAAAAGTAAGATTTTTCAGGCATGTGTGCACCAACTAAAGAGAAAATACAATTCTTTATGCTAACTAATAATAAAGGAAAAAAAAAAACAAACCAAACAACAAAAACCCAAGAAAAACCCAATGGAGAGTACCTGGTAACACCATAACACCTTAGAAGACACTGGAGTAATTTGATTGATACCATTATTGCCTAATTAGTAAAGCTCATAGCAAGTTCAGTTAAGTAAATGAGTAGGACTTTTAGCATCAATATTTCCTTCTCTCTAGCAGTACGTTGCTGGTGTCTATACGTATATCTTCACTCCCATACTATTTTACTTCCCAGCCGTGTAAGGTAAGTTTTTGCTTTATTTCTTCCTGTTGCTGACAAAAAAAACTGAACCCAAGAGTTTCATTAATTTTATTCTATGCAGGTACCTACCTACTAGGTACATTTTCACATAAAAAATTCAGCAACACAGAAATTACAAGGCTTCCTTGACAAAATGATATACTGAATTACATTAATTTACAGTCTTTTTATGGGCCATTTTATTTTTTTAACCTCACATATGTAAACATGTCTCTGCAGGAAATTTCTAAATATCATTAGACAGGTTTGGCTTTGCTTTTGGGAGTGGGGTAGTTAAGAGGAGGGGTAAGGGAAAGGAAAAATAAAGAGTAAAACCTGTTTAAAGTTGTGAACTAAATCTTTTTTCCCTCAAGATGTTGTCCGTCTATTGTCTCCCTTTTATGCACTAGGATGTAGCCCCATGCAGTCCTGTATTTCACAAACATTTTTTTTTTTTTGCACAGAGCATCAAAGGTGGTGATATAAAATAACACTTAAAAGTTAATTGAGATCCTTATAAAAGCTTGCTGCCTTCACAAAACAATACCACAGAAACATACTGCCTGGGTTTACAGAATTCTTTCTATGTAATAGTCCAGAAAGCTTCCATAGATGTTTATTCCTTCACAGCACACCCTTAAGAGAAATCAAGCACAAGGTACTCTCCACCAAAGCATATGCCACTGATAAATGGCATATTCAGTTTCAAAATAATGTTAATATGATAGAGCGAAGTGGCAGGAAAAAAGTCTGTACTAATCTTTTGCACCAGGGTGGAAGACACTTAAGTAAATCACTGATCAGTGGACATGACCTGAGGTTAGAGAGTGTAACCACCTGAATGGGAACACACAAGGACTGTTGTGCTGCCACAAAAGAGGCAGCAGACACACAGAGGAGTGTCAATGTAGACTCTAGTTTGCAAAAAATGTACCAGTACCCATATTGCCCTGCGAGCCTTTACAAGGTCCCAGGTCCAGTTTTCTGTACAACCTGTTGTGAAAGACCGGCAACAAATGGAGGACATACGGAATAAAGATAAAGTTAGGGACAAACAAACAAAAAAAAGCACAAAAGAGACATTACCTGTCCACACATAAAAGGCTACTGCAACAGGGAAGGGAATCAACCCTTCTTCATGTTCATAGTATATGCAGCACAAAATAAGGGGCTGTTACAGCAGAAAAGATTTAAGAAAGAAATTTAAGAAAAAGACTTTCTGATGGCAGGGTTCTTCTGTCTACTGATATGGCAAAATAAAGCCCCCCAAGCTACAGAGATTAATTTATAAACTGCAGGCCAGCAGTGCGGTGCCAGTAAAAAGGAGCTAAGGTGGTCCAGCTTCTGTAACCTCTTGACAAATACCGTTGATAATACAGATGGCATTTTCTAGCTGTTTGCAATGACAATTCATTACTACCTACTGCAGTAGTACTGCTGTCTAAATTCCACTGTACAATTAACTTCAAAATATATTTGGATCTGTTAATAATGTGAGATACCTCAATTTCATATTTAAGAAACATGTGTCCCTATATTTCATATTATATACTATATGTATTTAATCACATCACATAAAATTAATCTGATCCACCATTACATGCTTACCCAGTATCTACATATTCATTCTACTTTTCTTGTAATTTTTCTTCTTTTAAAGCTCACAAAATTTTTTAACCTGCCTCTTCTTTATCAAATCAGTTAAAAAAAATTCAACACATACTTCACATTGAATGTACTTATTTCATAAATACCAACTGCTAGGTGTTCTAAATTGTGTTCCAAACATCCAACTTAAAGCCTATAAAGAGCTCTTGCCATTTTAACTTTGAGAGATGTCATCAGTCTTGACAACTGACTGATTTGGATCCCTAGCTACTGCTGGAGGATTATATAAATTATGATATAGATAGCTTTAGCCAATCTTTTAAAAGTTATTAAGTTGTATAAAGCCTTTCTAACATAGACTTTGCTATTTATTCCCCGGTCTTAGATTCATGGTTTGGGAAGGCAAAGAAATATATTATATTGAAAGATACCTTTCCTAATGACTTTCTGATGGACAGGGGAAAGCTGAAAATCTTCCATATTTATAATAGCCACTTTGTTAAAGAGCACTATTACAGCCCATTTGTACCTTAAAAAGTTTAACAAGTTACCAGATGATGTTTTAATACAAGTCTTAAATTGCTTTACTTACATAGGACCAATTCTATTGGATTTTACTTTGGGTAATTTGGAGATGTATTTCTGCAAGGTAATAAAACTTCCTTCTAGTTCATATAAACCTAGTAGTTTCTAGAAACCTAGAAAAGCTACCAGCTCATATAAATGGCTGAAGTGTACTGCTGTCTACTGCACTTCCCTAAATGTCAAAAAGACTAGATGTACTATGGAGACCTTATAACATTTTGTTCATTCAACTTCATGGAAAAAACCCAAACCCATAAAGTTGTTAAATTCTACACAGTTCGTAAAAGCAAAGATTTTCTTGTTCTGATACTTCTACAGTGATGACAGTGAGTGCTCTTTACTGATAAATGCAGGCAGATTACCAGGTTCACATGTGCAGATTAAAAAATGCAGATTAGCTCTGTTCTTTTGTACTATATGGGAGCAGCTGCTGCATTATGGGGAGGACAAACTGTTTCTTCAACAGTCAGTGTGGTTTTGTCCCCTTGTTGCTGTGTGTACGTACTACACAGAGCTGGTAGAGAAGCTCTCCTTATGTTTATATGACAGATCCACACCTCCTGCTAAAAGCAACTCACTATTTTCCATAATAGGAAGAAAGCAGTGCTCTTAACCAAGTCACTGCCTGCTATAGCCATGTGAGATTTTTAGCTTTTCCCTATCAAGTACAAGGGTATTAAGAAATATGTCTCAGCATTATTTAAATAAACTAGCTGATGAAGAAATATCTTCTAGGTAGTATATAAAATAATTCATAGATCTTTCTTTTTCTAAACGGCTTAGTTACTATGCTCCAAAACATTCTTAACCTAGCAGTTCCTGAACATTTACTTAAACAACCTTTCCACGTAATTGTAGAGATACAAAGAAAGTTCACAGCAGCAAACCAACAGCCAAAAGCTGAACCACACTACTGAACAGTGCTGCTGAAACAGAAAGTGTTCTTAAACTGTGTCTAAGAAAATTGTATTTCTTTCAAGGTTAATGAAAATACTTCCTGACCTGTTTAAAAAGCATTTTCTACATGGTATAAATTAAAGTCTGTGAAGAATGCCAGATACCATCTTTCTTTCATAATTCATATGTCCTTTTAACTGCTTTTCATTGTTGGACTTCAGAAGTAGGGTTTTTCTTGGTCTGCTTTTCAGTATTTTTTTTTTCTTTTAATTTCTTTATTATAAACAATTTCCTCCTCCTCCCACTCCAAAGTTAACAGCAGCATAAGAAGGAACGCTAAGAGCTCCAATCAGAAGCTCTTTGGTTCAAAACTTTAGTTTGCTCAAGGCAGAACACCACTATTTTTTTTCAGCCATCATAGCACTCCCTGTTCCCTAATTAGCAAGGGTGTGAACAAGGACGACAACAGTCAATGATGCATTGCTTTATTTTCCCATGGAATGCATGAGACTTGACTTTGGGAGGTACTACCTTCTTTTCAGATACACATTCACTTTATTTCCCATCATCAAGATTTCCATTTCCAAGAGCAGCAGTTTAGCTTATTTACTATATTATGCATCTCGATTGGAAGATGTACTGCAACATTCTCTTCTCATTTTAACAAGAGACTAAATGTGACTGGCACAATTTTACTTTAAGATAAACATAGATATTGTGCTGCTATTTCTAAACATTGCCTACTACATTCACCCAGCAAAAGTAAATACAATGCCAGTTCTGTATAGAACAGTGGTTTCACAGCAGTTCTGATAACACACTTTCAAAACAATACAAGTAACACACTCCCTCCAATAGCTGTGCACAATTGAAATGAATCATCCTACAAACGTTGTTAAAAAGAACAATTAGATTTTTTCAAATTTCTATGCAAGGATCCTTAGTGATACAAATTTGAAATGCCAGCTGGAACCCTGAACAAGACCAAAACCCTACAGAGATTTTTGTGGGGAAATTAAGAATGCAGGAAGAAAAAAATTCACAAAATCAAAAGTTAAAACTAGAGAAATACGGAAGGCTTTCAGTCCTCTTCTGTAGGGTGAGTTGCAAACAGGAAAGCAAGTTGCTGCAGTGGGTGCACAAGCTGAGCAGACATTCCATGCAAACCCGAAGGATGTTGTAGGACTCTCTGTGGTTAAAGTCTTCCACAAATTTTTGATACAGACATCTACATTATTTTCTGGAGTTAATGCCTACCTTCATCTGCAGACAGTCCTTGTTAAACAAATTTAAAAACCGATGCTCTAAAAATGAAACATCCACTTTCTCCCACAACAGATCTTTCTAATAATTACTGCAATTTTTCTTTTCAGCTGTTTGTAGCCCAAGATACACATGAATAGAAGTAAGCATAGAATGATCTAATGATGTAATTTTATTTTATCTGCAGTTGAAAGAAACTGGCTTAGAGAAAGGCAGAAGTGACTCAGTTTGACTTTACAGTGCAAAAGAATGATATTAGCAGCAAATAATCAGTTGTAGAGCTCAGTTTCAGAAAAGGAGCAGGCCTAGATTAGATACACTCTTCAACCCCAGAAAATTACAGAAATAAAACAAACCTTAGTATGACTCACAATGATAACCTGTATTTGTTTTGTACACGCTAAATTCTAGACAAACATACTGTAGAACACATCAAGTCACTGCTGCTATTTACATGAGACAAAAAAGAATTTTCTACATACAAGACAAACATAATTAATTACAAGCAGCAGGCAACATGAAATCCCCAGGCTATGAGTCAACATTAGCTGCATAAAACAGCTAACCAAGTTAGAAGTTTAAATGGTTAAGTGCAGAATAAACTTCATGAAGACTTAGAGCAGTTACCACTACTGAAGTGCGAACCAACACTTTGTGCTTGAGGGGGCTTGGTAGCCACATTGTTTTACGATGTCAAACAGATGTTTGTGCAATGGTGACTGAAGTGAGATAGAGTATCTGACACAAGAAAACCAGCAGAAACACTGGATCACTGTTTTTAAGTGGATGAGAACCTTACGAGTAACACGTGTTGAAGAGGCGAGTCTGAAATCCAGTGTCTACAGCAGAAATTGCACACACAAAAAAAGTGGAACATCTGAAGACTCTGTTATCCCAGCCGAAAACCACAACTGACTGACTCGTTCTGTGTGGCACATGAGACTCATTAGACTAAACCCAGGTTCTATTTCACCACTATATTTGCTTATTATTTTAATCTTCTGTGAAACATCGTTCTATGCAAGATGCTTAAATATCACAACTCAGTTAATATTAGATTATGGTGTTTTAACTAACAAATTATGGTATCTATGGGCCAAAATCAAGTAACTGCAAATTCATTTTTACGTGTCCTCATCTAGCAAGTAATTCACAATAGCACAGGAATGGAAACTTGTTACATCATGCCTAAAACCAGAACAAGAATTCTTCAGGGCAGAAGCCACATGATATTTCTTTGTTCTATTAAGTGTTTAGTACACT
Source organism: Thinocorus orbignyianus (assembly GCA_013400375.1). NCBI lineage: Eukaryota > Metazoa > Chordata > Aves > Ciconiiformes > Thinocoridae > Thinocorus > Thinocorus orbignyianus. Next base: position 334,028 of record VXBW01003802.1, read on the forward strand.
TTTTTGTTGCCTTACCAGAGTTAAAGGAATTCCACAGCATGAAAATGCAGAGGCTGCAGCATGTAGCTACAAGTTAACTGGGTGAGCTGCTGGAGTCCTTCACCAAGGATAAATACTCCACTGATGAGAGGTACTGTCATTTCAAATGAACGCAGTCTGCCAGAGAAACCAAAACTCTGGAGTGCAGGATGAGTTAACCACTTACTGTCTGCTGACTTATCCAGAAAGAGCCAGATTCTTGGTCATAGGTACAAAACCACCTATATCAATCCCCCATCCTTCCACATAAGTTTCAACGGCTATGATTAAGTCAGTAATTAGTACAGCACAACAGAAAAGATAAATTAGTGCAAAGGTCCTAGGAATTGCCTCTATTCTCTTCTCAGGGGATTCACTTCAATCAGCTCAGCTCTAGTCCTGTGAGATGCACGTCCTTTGGCAGGTGGGACACCATAGGTACAACCTTAGAGCCCATCTTCCAGTTTAGCTGCTGAACAAAATTGAGTTCCCTTAGATGACTCTGTAACTCAAACCAGAAGTGAAGTAACTGGGAGAAATACGTAGGTTTGCTTCAAAAGAGTGCTCCTGATCAGTACTAATACAGGCACACCTAATTACATACCTCAGTTATAGTCCAGATTCACAAACCAAAAATTATTGCCAGCCTTCCCCACAGAAGTCATCTTCAAGAAAAAAAGTAATTTGCAGCTAAATGGATATACAATTTGGATGGCAGCACACTATTTTTTATATTAATAAACATACACACAAACTATGTCTTGGAATTAGGGAGTTAACAACTTTTAACCCTGCCAGCTATTATGGATTTATTGCTGGGCTTTTGCAGGAGCCTCTCATTCCCTTTGCATCCTGGTTGACAATTGTGGAAGTGTATGGAGTATTTAAGTGCTTCTTGATTAATGATAGCACTTTTCAAAAATAGTTACACATGAGTGTAAGTTTAAGGTAGCTGCTCAAATGCTAGAGATTTTTCTGCAACAATACTTTTCAAAATTAGAGCTCTAATTTACACAGAAGTTACACTTTTTGATTGCATTATGCTTAGTATGTTTTTTTATATTTTCCCATACTGAGAAGATGATACGAAGAAATATTTGAAATTGTGGCATATTTTCCCAGAGACAGTATTTACATAAATAATATTCACTAACCTCTTCCTAGTCACTAAATTTTATGTAAGAACTAAATATCTAAGACTACTTTTTTTTTCTTCCAGAAACCTTGCAAGATAGCAACTGTGTCAGACGTAAGTGCTTTATCAATATACAACAATAAAGGTAGGAAAATTGATTTTTAGCACATATCTGGTAACAGTCTATAACATCGTGTGTACAAACAGTACACCTCCAAATGCATAGTAGTTTTAAACAGGTATTTAAGATATGACATTATTACTCCTCAAGCTTGAAATTTAGCTGGTCTCGACCCTGTCACATTAGAGACTGGACAGTACAGAGGTTCACAGCTTTGGTAATTATGCAACTTCAGTTTCCCTGCACAGCATCAGGCAGCAAAGAACTAAGATGCTGATTCTTTATTCTTTTCCCCAAATTGCAGAAATGCACTGCAGGGACCAGCAGGAGGGAAAGCAATTCTTAATTCTTCACTGAATCTCTTTATTCTTCCCTCCACTTCAAGCAAATAGAAAGAGATCACCAGCACGTGAATACAAAATGGCTAGCCTGGTTAAATATCAAAATTCTCATAAAAGAATTGGACTTATCAAATACTTTATTCAGTTGATATAAAATTATTGACATAATGCAGAAACTTTTCTACAAGTCTCTTCCAATTCATCCTGTAAGAACAAATATATACAGTTTCTAACCATAAAGAGATCAAGTATGTATGAGAAAAAATATGAAAAAAAAATCCAATTGTCGCCTTCTTGTGTACCTGATATTTGAAGGTTTAAGTTATTTTTGCTTGCGGAATTTAAAGGATATAATTCAACATAGAAATATAAAAGTTAATCTTGACTTAAAGAGTGATCTATGCATATTTAATTTGGAAGCATTAAAACAAAATTATTGCATAATTACCAGAACCACGCCGCATTCTTAAGCTATTTCTGATTTCTATAGCCTGACAAAATCTCACATATGATTTCCATATAGAAGTAGATGCTTGAGAGATTTATTTCTTTAAATGCAATTAGAACTTGCCAACTGAAATAAGTTTTTGCAACTTAGATTTCATAAGCTTTTTAAGCCACAAGTAACTCCTTTTGTACTCCTGACCCAAAGTATAATTTTTAGGAGAAAAATACTGTGATTCTTGCTTCAACACTGTTTCAATAACAAGATCTAGACTATTGTCTGCACTTTTAAAAGTCTAACATAGCAGAGCCAAGACCATATTAATTGCAACCTGGATAGTAGTAACATGGTATTTGGATCTCTTGCACCCCTAACCCCAAAAATGCAACAGGATGATTCTATTAAATATGTTTACTTTCATTTAATTATCTTAGAGTTATGTTTCAACAGTTTGCAATACATGGAGAACAGAAACACAAGTGCCACTGAATAATTATAGTGTTATCACAAGACGATCTCCCAGGAACAGGCAGCTTCAATTACGAGTTCTCAAATCAGAACAAGACTAAAAAATAATCTAGCTTTCAATTTTAACAGAAAACCAAGTACAAGACACATGAACAAAATAAACGTAAGAAAGACTACAACAAACCAGACTCCATATGGACTTCCCTACCCCTACACGCAGGAGGCTTCCACACACAGTATCAGGGCAAACACTTCGTTTGTTTCTCAAGTGCCTCTTTCTTAATCCCATGCTACTGGAGGAAAATCATTTTTTTATATACATACACATATGTATGTATATACAGATATACACACAAACACAAAAGTTGGCAGCTTCTCAAATTAGGTATTAATGTAGCTGTCAGTCATAACTCACAAGGAAACTGACATCTATCCTGACCCCAGTGCATAAATAAACACACCCGTTCTCTAGACTTTTAAATGACTTTAATACATAAGGTACTTCCTAGAAAAAGGTTCAGTTATAACTAAGAAACAGAGATATGACTGCTTTAGTAAGTAGTCATACATGAAGTAAACCAATTAATCCCCACAGCCATCGCTACTACAAGCACATAGTAAAAGGAATTCCCAGACTGTTGGCCACAGCTACATACATCATAAAGTGCATGTAAAATTAATACATTCTATACTCAAATCTCTTTCCACAGTTTCATTTTATAAGTCATCCCTTTTCAGCTACAGAAATGCAACGCATCCAAGCAGATAATGATCAATGTCCTCTAACAAACATCAATTTCTTTCCTCTATTTATAGGGAAGACAGGCCAGGAAAGAGTACCATACCATTTTCAATCTAATTTTGAGCAATTTAATAGAACGTAAGTTGAACACAATCTGGTCTACCAAAGGAACGTATGAGTTAATTACATAGGTAAACTTTCTGTTCTATGTAATTGAAAAAGAAAAATCGTTCCATGCTTTGAAACAGGATATACATCTTTCTAAGACTGTTAGAAATTGTGACATGTGGAACACTAGGAGAAGGTACTGGGAGACATCAAGGGGATAATTTCGAGACTGTCAATACTGAAACAGTCAGATTTGAAATTCTCTGCCAACTTTGCTAATTGTATAATATGGAAAAAGGCTAAGACTTCCCAATTAAAATGTAGCACTGCTACTAGGAACTTCAACAGGGATGTGAGCACACCACCACAAATTAAAACTCCTCAGCCCAGAATATTGAGACTACAGTTTCACAGCCATTTCTTTCGTAGCAACTGTTTAAGACCCTGCTGCCCACAAGCCAGTTGTGTTTTCACTCTGGTGTTCCCTCTGTCACAGCCCAGCTGTTTGTGAACTAATTCAAGAGAATCAGTATACTCATTTGTTTCTGGTACTAGACTGGGGACAAGTGACAAGGGCAGAGTAGGAATCTGGGTATGTTAACCGTTATGACATTGATGCTTGAATAACTACTTACTGGACTACACGTGAACAACACAGGGAAGACTAACACCCGCTCAAGCACAGGGAAATAGGAAATTGCTACTGATATGCATTTTAAGTAACATTATTTACTGAATTAAAAATCAGCAAACCAAACTAGAGAATACTGACACTTTTTCCTCAATTGACACCTCTGGGAAAAAAAAGGGGGGAAGAAAAAGGGAAAAAAAAAAGAAAAAAGAGAAAACCATAGGCTCATAAATGCCAGTATGAAATCTCACCTTCCTCAGAGACAAGAATAGAATTGTTCTGTAAAAGCACGGACAATGAGGATGCTTGTTTTGTAACCTTTTAAATGCTTTGACTTCTATGAAGACACGAACACTTACTCCTAAGCCACCCATGATTATTGCAAGTGACCTAGAAATTTTGTAGCACTTCAGTACCTCTTTTATTCGCCATCCACAGGTTCTTTTACTAAAATGCCACTTGTTCCTTGCTGAACTCTCCTTTTTAAAAAGGATGTCAAGATCAAAAACAGAGACTGACAAAATGTCAGGTTATCTACATTCACTGATCACAGCTCAATCTTAAGGAAACAGTGCCTTGACTAGTTTTATTAGTATTTCAACAATAGTTGCACCTTAAGATCTTAAGCGTTCTATGAGCAGGAAAGAATTTTCAGTTAAAAATAAAACCAAAATGGATGTAAACAATTTTATCTTTATATCACAGCAACTAACTACTAACTAACATTTCTACAAACTATGAGGCCTCATACTTCTTGGCAATACCGTATAGAGTAGATCATTAATTACTAATCAGTAGCTTAGACATCATACCTGTAAAGCTTCTGCAACCTATCAGTTGATACCAACCGAACAAATGACACACTCTAGTCATATTCTGCCAATATTTGTTAGTCATCTTTCATGTTAGTAAATACGAGTTGCTAATAAGCTGACAATAAAAATGTAGTTGTATTAATATTCACACACCTCCATTCTAGAGGCAGCTACACATCACGGACTGTAAAAGTATTCAAGATCTTAAAACAGAGCAGTCAGCCAACTCCAGAGGGTAGATTCAAATAAAAAAGATCCCAGGAAAACTAGACTGCAAAGTCCAGATTCAGCTAATGGATGGCAGAAATCTCACAGAATTCTTTTCTCTAATAGACATCTTGTCCCAGTCCAGTGTATTTTAATCTGAAAAGACCCGATTGTGCCATAAATATCTTTAAGTATAGTAGGAACACTGGTTCCATTGATATCACAATAAAACTTGCTCATTATTTCTAACGAGCAAGCTTAATTTCTGTATTAGAATAGAAGTTGTCAACTCAACCTTCATAGTCTCATACTGAATGTTTACATAAATTATTCTCTGTATCAAATATTAAGCAATAAAAAGCTGAAAATAATTTTAAATACTTCACTTTAAATGTAGTTGAATTTTCTTTTATCATATTGTCATTTTTTAAACAACCTAGAGAAAAGGACTGGCCATATGTAGCCAGACAGTCATTACTTTTTAAAAAAACTCAGCTCCAATCAGGGAAGAAAATTCATGACTTAGGACCTTAGTAAATAAATCATTCATCTGTTGAACTGAAGATTTAACTAGCAGTCGTATAAAGCAAAGACATACTATTAAAAGCCTCCATGAAAGAATATACCATTGTTGCATGACATTGACTTAATATGTAACTGGCGAATACAGAACATTGTTTGGTTGAATTGCCTATGTCATCCAAACCCTTTTTTTTTTGTTTTTTTTTTTAAAAGCTTTTAACCAAAGAATTCTATAAGTAGGGGAAAAGAAGAAACCTGTTTTCAAACCACTTTTCCAACACAGAAATATTCACTGACAGTCAGCTCTGTAGAACTGAAATCAAAGTGATCATATTGTTACTGCTGTATTTAAAAAGGTAACACTTGGACTGAGTGGAATGACAGGCGTTCACCAGCATTAGTACAGAGGAAATACATTTGCAGCTATGAGGCGGTCAAAAAAAGAAAAGAAAACAATCATAAGACTCTAGTAATGAAGCACATTTACCTCTTGAGAAAAATAGGCATGTAATGATGCATGTTAAGAGACAGATATGTAGTTATTAGGAGTACACAGAACAGAAGTAGTATAACACACAACCTTTAAACACTCACCATCTGAATTGGCTTTTTGTGAAGATCTCGTTCAGTCACCAACTTTTCTTGGTCAGTGACATAAAGGCCTTTTTGTGCCAGGGCTTGTATAACAGCATCGTGACCTAGAAGTGGTTTTGCAGCATCACTCTTGAGAATAAGGCTCCCAGCACGACAGTAGAGTTCTGCAGACAGCAGCAAGTTAACAACAGGTGGCTTAATGTGCTCCTGGTCATACTGGTCTGTGTAAAATGGTTCTCGTAGTTCTTCTGGAACGTTTTCTACAAAGACAGTAAAAGAAAGCATTAGTATCAGAAAGGACAGATAGTATTAGGGCTTTTTCATATGTATGAACTCTAAGCTTTGCTCAAGAAAACACATTCAAGGGAAGGCCAGGGTCTTTACCAGTCATCATGATATGGAACACCAGGGAAAAATGCATACAAACGTAACATTTTAACTATAAACAGAAACTTAAGAAAAATTTAAAGAGAGTTCCACACTGCAAAGGTCACACCAGAAGGCCAACTTGCGGTTCACAGCATCGTTACTTTAAAGTTTCTTGGCTTCTCCAAATACATGCCCAAACAGTCTCATTTCCTTTGGCATAACATTGTATAGGTCAGACATATAAAGGCAGAACACCATCCATTTAAACACAAAACTCTTCCTCCGTTACAATAAAATGGAACATTATATTTTGGCACAGAGTAATTCAAGACAAAAAGGGAAACTTCTATTCAGCAACTTTCTACGTTTCACATATGCAAGAATAATTTCATTACTCTTCTACCTACGTAAAAGGTATGACGACAATCTAACAGCTACGCATAAATACGCGTATGTTTTACTGGAATCAAAAGGAATGGCAACAGAGAAAGAAAAAAATTATCAATTTCCTTCTGACAAAATGTTGAATTCTTATTTGCCTATATGTGTTATTGTCTTCTCTTAAAATTTTGGCTTCCCTCCTTTTTTAATGAGCTTGCTTAGTACCACCAGAGAGCTATGCAAAATTCTGTCAAGTTTATGCTGAGATTTGTAATCCCAAAACTGGCATTCCAAGACAACCTAACAGTTTTTCCGAATACTTTACACAACACAATACAGGCAGATTACAGTTGTCTACCACAAAAGCAATAGTTATAAATGAATTAAATATGCTACTAGATCAAATGAAATTAAATCATCAGTGAACCGGAAAATAACTTAGACATGGTTTCAGACTTCACATTTCTACACATGTGCACTCAAAATGCTCCCTTTTCTCCATGCAAGAATTTCATTCTCCATCAGTGTAAAATTAGTTAAGCCAACAGCATTTTCAGGATAAAGATCGTGTGATTCTATTCCTCGGCCCAAACAAAAAAGCCTATTTAATTGCTACAAGGAAAAAAGCGTGTAGAAAAACAGTGATGCAGCTATAGGTTTCTATCCCCTTTGCCTTCAGCTGGATAAATGGCTAAACAGACAAGGTTTGAAGCAGAGGGTGGAGTAAACAGCCAAATACGGATGGAGTAGGAGAGAGAGAAAAACCAGAACATGCCATCACAAAATAATGACAGATTATCTTCTTCCTCATATATATTCTATTGCAGTTCATGTGCTCCCACTATAGGCTTTAGAAGTAGAGCTAGCTGCCTCTAGCTGTGAAAGGAGAAGATACGTATTATAGGGTTCAAAAAGGGAAAGAAACACTAACACATGCTTTCTTAAATGTCATAAGGATGGTAAAAAAGGATAAGACATCACTTCTTACGTGCAAGCTCAGAGTACCAAGGGGAAGAGAGGTATAGTTTATAATTTGCTTAAACCAGAAGCCTAAATTTGGCTAGAAATGCTGACAGCTCTGTTGGAGAATACTGACCAAAATTTACTGCCAGTAAAACTAATTTGCCCTTTAAAATACAAGCCTAGCACCTAACAATGTTGTGGGGGTTTTTTTTTGGTTTTTTTTTTTTGTTTGTTTTTGTTTTAGAAGATAATACTAACTACCACTAAAAAAAAAATAATCTACCAATGTCAGGTAGTGATACTGCAAACCTCTCTTGCCACTTCTCAGCCTCACTTACTGACTGTACAGGACCTATAGTCACGCATGACTATAAAAAGCACGGATAATTATGGAACACTATAAACTGCTAGGTACCTGCTTCCCTAGGTACTATTTCCATCTAACTCAGTTCTACCTGTCCTTCCTCCTCTTCCCTGTTTGTCCACACATTGACTCTTTAAATATTAAGCTCATTATTTCTGAAGTCCCTCAAGAACCATTTCCAACCTTGGTATCAGGAGCTCAATCCTCATCATTACTTTATCCTGTATAATTCCAAAAGCCAAGTTTTAAAGCATCTTCAGGCTGTTTCCTCATGCTAAAGAGGATAAGAAAATATTTTTGGTAAGTATCTCATAATTCACAGGCAGCAGATTTGGTCTTTTTTGCAGGAGATTAAAAAAAACAAACAAAACACTCCACAACCACAAAACGAAAAAGAAAGACCCCACCAGGAAAACCCAGAACACCCCAAACCAGCACACCCTCCTTTATGAATCACGTGGAAAGTTAGGTGGGGCAGGGGACAACAAAGGAAGAGATAAAGACATTTGTAACTTCTGAGAAAATGACCTAAAAAAAAAAAATCCTTATTCCCATATGAAAAAAATAGCACTTGAAGTGGGAGCAGTTATCTTGCACACAAACAGAAGTCACACGCTCTGTGTTTTATAGACTCACTGAAGACAATGACAGATTACAAGTCTGAAAATTTGAGCCAGAAGAGAAATCCAAAGACAGGAAATAACAAACCCACTCCCTGTTAATGAGTAACTTCTGATCTTCTGTACCACTGAAACAGACTATTTATCATGAAAGAATGATATCCACAACTGAACTTCCAATAATAAAATAACACACTAAAAAATAATTAATCAAGATTATAATTCTGTTTGTCTTTGATAGTTATTTATAAAGGATATTTCTGCTTCCAAAAAATATAGCAAAAGATAAAATGAGATGTATGCCATTTCTTCTACTTCACTGGTGTTCACAAAAATAAATCTGGAATAGAAACTTACTATATTCATTGAAAAATGGAAAAGGAATTTATTAGACAAATATAGAAACAAGGGGCTAGGAAGACGAACTGTGACTACAGACATAACCTGAATTTACAGAAACAAAACCAACAAACCCAGAGAAAGCTTACATGTAAGGAGTCACTGCTGTAACAACATCAGAAGTCTTCACAAAAACTCCCCAGTTTCCTTTCACAGACAGAAAAACCTGCACTTTCCCCCATTTATAACGTCTATCAAATTGTTTGGTGTCAGAACAGATCTCCATAGACTCAAACTGTGTTCTCATTTTTGTTAGTTTAAAAAATTAGGAAAAAAAAAAGGCATAGCAGCTAGACAGAGAAACTCTTCCTGTTACTTACCTCAAAGTAACAGCCCTTCCAGAATCGGCACGTGCTGCCTCTGCAGGCCTGTGGAGGGGAATTTCAAGGCTACATCCAGTTCCCAGCAGATTGCCAGAACCACCAACAGGGTCAAAGCCTTTACTAACAATTCTAGCAGGATTGGAGATTGCTAAACACCTCTGTTACAGAAAAAGCTTAAAACTAATTCTCAATATGTGCATTTTACCTGTCCCTTTCCTTTGCCCAGCTGACAAGAATCTTTGAAGACAATACTCTGAAGCAAACAGTTTTAAAATAAATACCCTGTTGCACATACTGCCAGAAAGTACCATTTGACCTTGAAATTTGTTGCGAAGTTCAGCAGTTATGGAAGCAACATGTATCAGGGACACCGAGTTCAGGGTATTGAGCACATGAAATATGGATAAGACCAAGGGAAGCGGGTGTATTTCTGCTGCAGATGCAGTGGGAAGATCTAAACACTCTTCCAGTATACAACCGGCAGGTTTCAGAAACACAGACTTGGACTGTGCAGTGAAGTGACACACGGCAATGGTTACGAGCTGCCGCAATGGAAATTTCATCTCGATATAAGTAAAAAAAGGTCTCCACAGGGAGGGCAGCAGAGCACAGGCACAGGTTGCCCGAGGACCCAGCTGTGAAACCTCCATCCTACAGGAACTTCCAAACTCATGTAGACAAGGCCCAGAGAAACCTCTTATAACTCTGAAGCCACGTTTTCTTAGAGCAGGACATGAAACTAGAAGATCTCTAGAGATGGTTTTCACCCTATTTTTTTTTTTCCTAAAACTGTCAACTGGACCACAAATTTCAATTCTGAAAAATTTTTCCTTGATACGGGTCTTAAAAAAATTAATTGACATTTAGAATTTTGTAAACATTTACCTGTGAAGAGAATAAATGAAGCTAGTGTACAAATTCAACACACAATGGAAAAGAACAAAAAGCAAATACCCCATTAACCCAAAACAGTAAAGTAAATTTAAGAATCAGGCTAACTTTAGAACACTATTAAACATATCTTGAGGTATTTTTTCCATAAATTATAATGAACTCAAAAGTCCGTCTGCGCATGCTCTTTTTAGAGAAGGGGTGTGGGGGAGGAAGGAAAGGACTTATTCCAAGCTTTAAAACAAACAAGGGAAAAATTTTTATTCTGGCCATGAGATAGAATTACAACTTAACTTTCCATTTAAACAGACCATTTTAAAAGAAAGGAATCATAGGCTCCCATCTCTGAATTTACCTTTAAAAACTGTTTCACAAACAAGACTCTCTGTTCAGGTAAATGTGAATAATTCCTTAGAGGACAGTATGAATTCTTCCTTTGGAAAAACTTACTTATATTAATGTGAAAAATCTACACTTTCTTTAAGAACAAAATGGGTTTTTATAAGGTTTCCAGACTTCCACATAGATAAATGCAATCCTTCGAGTTGAACTATTATTGAGTTTTTCATGTTTGTAAGAGTGAACAATTCCAGATTTATGAATGTTTGCATTAAGGAAGTTCAAAACCTTAGAAGTCTTTGTCAACAAACTCTTTCTTTTACTGTTATTTCTGAGGATAACATAAACAAATTAAAATATTTCAACATAGGCTTTCTAATTAAAATATACATCGTTCTTGGGAGCTACAGGGCCACATTAAGCCCAAGTCTAGAAAAATTCCATCTCTACAGGTTACTGACGTCAATCAATGAAGACATTAAAAAAAAAAAGCCCTGTAAGACTGATTTAAAACAGAATTATCTCATAAAAATTATGACTAATACCTTTAGCCACTTCCTAGTGCAAAACAGTAGATGAATTTATGCCAAATCTTAATGGACTCAATTACTTGACAGTTTTTCAGAAAAGGTGTGCTTTAGCCATAATGTTACCAGCATTAAGCTACTTCATTCAGACTCCCACTTGCCAACAAGGCTTCTGTTTCCACCACATTTGCTATTCAAGCACAACAGAGCTGAGCCTACATGGAAGTCAAGAGCATGAGGACTGACAATAGGTCAGTAAAGCATGATTTATACTATTTTTTTTTTTTTGGTAGTTGCCCAAGCAGAAGAGAAAGAAATTTCAATTTGCTGTTTTCTTTTGGCGACGCCTTCAAGGGCTCTGAGGAGTACTCCAGCTTTAAATTTTAGAGGAGGTTAGTAATCCATGGATCAAACTGATACTACTGGAAAAAGGGGGAAATAAATAAATAAATCACAAGACTTTTAATCAGGGAGTAGAAAATGAAATGAGACAGTTGATATTGAAAAAGAATTTTTACTTTTTTTTGTTTGTTGAATCAGACTGCCACTTGCATTGCCCTTGGCTAGCAGGCAGTAGGAGCACTTCTGCCTAAAGGCAAATATCTAAAAGGTCAACTTCTATAAATTCATGGCAGACTGAACAATTCAGCATCACCTAAGTAAACTGAACATGGGAGAGTCTTAGAAGTACTAAGAATGAACAGACCCCAACCCTCTTGCCTCTGTATGTCACAAAAATAGACCACTATACACTGCCCTGACAGCACTTCTGCACTTATAAGAGATTTCTTAATTAAAAAAAACCCAAACAAAAAAGAAACAAAAAAAACCAACCAAACAAAAAAGCCCCACCCAAACCAAAACACAAAAACTTTGAAGGAAAAAATATGCAGAAGCTCTGTCTTCATAGCCCACCCAGACTTCAGTTACGTTTTGAGCACTGAGGATCACATAAAAAAAATGCTCTGCTGGGTCACACTAATTATCTATCCCTTCCAATATTCTGTCTTCAGTAGCACAATGGGAAGCACTACTCGCAAAGCATACCAGCATTTGTCCGGTAGGGGTATCTCCTATTAAAATGGGAAAGTTTAACATCTACTTTACTAAAACCTGCATATTGATTCAGGTTTTGATAAACAAGGGAATGACTTATTAACCCTGGCAATAAAAGGTATCAATTCTTATTAGCATAGATGCCTTCAGAACCTATTTTTGGGAAAGGTAAGGTATGAGAAATAAAAAGACAGTAGCGTAGTTATAGTTCCATCTCACACTGGCTAGGACCGTTGACTGTAATTGTCAAGATATGATTTAAACAGCCTATGAAATAGGGAAAAGGATTTGTTTCAGAAATGTAAAGATAAACATTTCTTTCATTAGTATAAGACTTTATTAAACGAAAGAAAACTTTTTGTCTGCCATAACTAGATAGGCACGAGCTGACATCTCTGCTTTGGTGTCTGGCTTACAGGTTCTTTTACTTTAAGACTGCTTTTAGTTGGGGAAAAAA
>VXBW01003802.1:346918-381640 GCA_013400375.1 Thinocorus orbignyianus
GGGGGTGTAAGAACTTACTCTACTTTTCTTCTAAAATCCTGAAGGTTTTTCACCCACATCCCTGTTCTCCAGAATGATCAGCAAAAAACATCCATTCAGAGCCCCTGGTTTATCAAAGCAAGTACTTTTAAGTTGTTAATTTCAGGAGTGAAAATGTATCCACTTTTGTTCATCAAAACCCCCCAGCTAGCTATAGAAACAAAATTACATAATGTCTCATATCAAAAGGTGAGAAGTTCCTGATTAATAATATATAAGCACCCTTCAAGTTTGGATGAGAGCCACCTTTAAAAATGGATTCACTAAAGTAACCCAACAGATTATCCTAAACCATAGGGGGGAGCTCAAATCTATCTGCAGTAGTAACTGCAATGATGGTCAAAAATTATAGAAGAGAAACCAGGAATAGGAAAAAGAAAAAAAATTTAAAATCTCATCATCTGACATTCGTGAGCATTTGGCTACAGTCTCTTCAACAGATCTATTACATCCTGCAGACAGGGCACTTCAGTTACAAAGACAAATAGGTTCAGAATAGGTTCAATGACACGAAGTCATTGAAAGAACAGATTATGAACTACCCCACCCAAGGCCTATCATGCAGCAAGAATCCTGACAACTTAACTAATTCACCGTCCTGTACTTCTGTACATACAGTCTACAACCTCAGATAACTGTGCCAAACCTAGTAGATCAAGAAGTGCATCCAATTTTATTTATTTACTTTAAACATTGATCTACAGTCAAATCATGTCTTCTACAGAAAGGAGTGACAGGAACAACTTTTAAGTATGCCATCTCTGTAGACGATCAACTGATTTTAGCAGCATTGACCAAAGTATCAATTTGTCAGCAACTATTTTAGAGAGGTGACAGAAAGGAACCTATTAAAAAAAAATTCCTCACAAGAAACTCAAACTCTCTTTTATACTCCAAACTCTTGTGCAAGCTTTTGCTAGCTGCCATATGAAGTAAAAGTAAAGAAATTAGGTCTGCTAGGAAAAGATAAAAAGATGTTCTGACCTACAACACTCAACAGATTAGAGTATTTAGTTAAAACTTGTTTCTGTCACATACACAATGTTCATTTCCTCCCTCCATGGCTCTCCTGGCAACACGTGCAAACAGCAGTTAAGTAGCTGCTTATAAATTCTGAAAATATTAATCATCAAGAGAAAGCTACTTTTAAGTTTCTTGGGTAATGTTTAGCTGCAGATGATGCAATTTGTAGTCTATTACATTTATCCATTATAGGTATCTAAAGCAATGTTAAAAGACGGGTGGACAATTTTGACTGCAGAAAAAGCAACAGTTTAGAACAAGTACTCAGGTTTGTGCAGCTTTTTTTTTTTTTCTTGTCAAAACTCTCTTCATGTTAAGCCTGTGAAATTTATTACTGTAGCAGGATAGATAATAGACTGTGTGGATAGTAGAACAGCAACAGATTTAACTTGACTTTAAAATTGTTCTCATAATTTTCTGAGAATTACACATGTCAGAGAGTCTTAATTTAGCAACTAAAAATTGTTTTTCAGACAGCTTTTAATCCAATTTTCCAAGAGTACTCAGTGGTCCTCTATCAAATGGGAAGAACGTGTACTTTAAGGTTCAAGAATTAATATTTTCATTCATACTAGTTGAGGTTCTAGAGAAGTGATTCCAAGCAGAGGGACTGAAAGTATTCTGAAGGACAGAATTATAATTCAAGAAGGTTGTGATAAGTGGAAGAAGTGGTTTGAAAATGGGATGCAGTTATATAAGTATAGCTGCAAAGCAGGAACCTACAACTATACAATTACAAGATGGGAACAACTGAGTAGGCAGCAGTTCTGCAGAGAAAGATAGGGAGCTACAGTGAATCACTAACTAGATGAGTCAACAATTCTAGGCTCATGCAAAAATGACAAACATCATATTCTAGTGAATAAATGGCAACAGTATAGGTTGGAAAGATGAAGTAATTTTTCAAATCCACCCAGTACTGGTAAGGGTTTATCTGGACCATGAGATGTAGATTTAAGTACAGAATTAATACAAAACTGACCAAAGGAAAAAAAAAAAAAAAGAAAAACAAAAACAAAAACCCAACAACAAAGATACCCCAAACACAGCAAACCCACAACCACAAAGTCCAAAAAAAAGCTTGACTTACAAAAAATAGAGTTGGAAAAAGTCTCTTTTGTCTAAGCGCCAGAACAGAGAGGAGACACTGTTTTTATTATGTGGAAGGTGTTATAAAAGGCTAAGGCGCCCACCATTCTCAGATCCACCAGGAATAGAAGAAATAGGTTTAGAGTGTAGCAAAAGACATCAAGATGCTGCTCTAACATCTACAGATAAATAAGGATTCAAACTGACTAGCAGGCATACTGTGGAATCCCTATAATTACAGATTTTCAAAAAAAAAAAAACAGGCTAAACAAACATCTGTCAGGAATGAAGTATATTTAGCTCAGCCTTTCTTTAGGATCGTAGACAGATAACAAATATTCCAGCCACATTTTCTATGGCTATAGTAGAGTAAGAAAGACAAAAACTTCACACTCCAAAATAATGACATCCACTCCTGTTGCTTTAGAAATAGAAACGATACAGAGTAACACAGCAACAAGATCTTTTTAAAATTATTCCTATGAAGCAGGTCCTGCTATACTTTTAAATCAAAGCATATAACATCGATATAGTTCAAACTCTTCTTTGGAAAGCAGCTTTTCTATACTGAAATGGTTAAATTGGGCAATGAGAGTTAGTGCTGAAATTTAACATTCGCAATTTTAATTTCTAAGATCAAACAACCCCACTTTCATACTTCACACTTTTTGTTATTTTTTCCCCCTTTCAGCTTCTCTAAGTCATTCCACTTAAATTATTTGCTTATTACAAAACATTTAACCTGACCTGTCCTGACACTGACACATTTTCTTGCAGCAAAATGTCAAGGCATAAAACCCTATGCTTCCTCAACACTTAAATGAATGCTGTCTTCAACTACTATTTCTTAAAAAAGTCTTCATACAAGATGCCTTCAACATGACTGTTAGTATACTCTTACTCGCGTACAACACCTTACTAATGAGACAATTTGAGTTGCCTGTGTTATGGGCCAGACTTTGTTCTTGTAATTTCACTGAGGACAACAGCAATATACAATTCATCCCTCAGTTTTTGGATGCAGTTATCAATCAGAAGTCACCACTAAATATTAATGAACTGTACCTATTTCAAAGTCTTTTTTCAAGAGAGAAATCTCTTCACAACACCTAGCCAAGCTGTATCCACAATTCTGGTTTTATTAAAACATGCTTTGAAAAATATAAAATACATCCACTGAACAACATGCCCATTAAACATAGATTTAGATTTCTTCAATGGATACATGACTGCAACTACTTACGCTTTTCATTCATCAAAATTAATGGCATTATCTCAGAGAGGGTGGGGGGAAATTCTTCACTTCCTGCCCACTTAAGGAATTCCAACATTTCAGGGATTAAAAAAAATAATGAAATGTGTCGTCCATAAACACACTAATCATCCTTTTTATTTCCTTTGTACAAAAGCATGTAGCAACAGGTAGAAGACAACACTGAGGTTGTGATCTACTCCAAAGAACTAAAATGATTGAATAAACCCAAACTTCCTTCTGGGAAAAGGTGAAGGTCAGTTCTTCTGTTTCGCTCCAAGCATAGAGGAGGCAATTGTATTGCAAACATGCAAGTCTGTATACTGTTTTTTCCCTACTCCAGCCATAAATTCTTCTTTGAGGCTACTAGTGCTATTAACCTAGTGGAAGAACTGAGAGATCAGAAATACTACAACTGTGTACATCTACCTCTCTTCGTACTATTACATTATGGCAGTATTTAGAGGGCAGATGGAGCGATTATCTCCTGTAATCATGTTTTATTTGCGCATCTCAGAACAACCACAGTAATAAGGAAAAAGATAAAGGAACTTGTTTTGGATCACACTTTCTATAGAACATAGCAGAAATGTACTCTGCAAGTTGCTTTACACATCCAACAGAAACTCAACCCATACAAATCAAGATATTCCAACCACAGGCTGAGAATTTGCCAAACTCCAGCAGAAAAAGGTTTTCAGGTTAGAAAGCTGGGTTATATAATTGCACAAGCACTGTACACCCAGAATCCCATGAGTAAAGCCTATAGAATGAAGCTACCTAAAAAGATAACGAATCAAGTATTTCTAAGAATTTTCACTACTGCTATTTTACCTCTCACATCCACAGAGATAGTAAAAGCCACATATAAAAATATATACTTCCCCAGGAAAGTAAGCAGAGTTAATTGGCAAATATTTATATGGAAACAGTTTTTTGATCTTTTTTCTTTCTGAAGTAATGAAAATACACTTTATTTCAGTAGCTACTGACCTTAATGAAATCTCACTAGGTTCATCCCTTTGAAGGTAGATTTTTGGAAGCATCACACCAGATATCATCCGTTCCCAGAGTAACAATAAAGGTACACCTATAATCTTGTCCAAATACATAACAACACTCTGGCCCTACACACAAAAAGTACAAAATGCCACAAAAATGAATCTTTTCCTGCTATTCTACAAACAACTGGAATAAAAATATTAACTGCTAATATTTAACTCACTTTTCAAAGAAAACCTCTGTTCTTACTCCACAGAAAATTAAATTATTAATATACTACGGCTATATTAAAAAAAAAAAACAACACACCAACAGCTTGATAAATTTTCAAAACGCTTCCCTCAGAAGACCTCTGTAAGTCTGGTATTCCTCAAGGCCCAACAATATCCCTGGCGCAGAATGATAGGTCTGGTATTCCTCAAGGCCCAGGTTTCAAAGACAGAGCAGTAATGCCTTTCGGAGGCATTCCAATCAATTCCGTTTACGCTCACAGCCAAGGACAGCCTCCCGTGTTGTGCAGGCCAAAGCCTGCCTGGCATTAAACGCTCTTTTTTCCTGACACCCTTCTTACTGCTTGACCACTCAAACAGCTACAGGCAACCGTCTGGGACACATGTCAAAGCCAACAGCGCACATCCATTTGTATTGCTAGGCCTCAATTCAGCTCTTAAACAGTGCCAGGAGAATTTTCAGGACAACAGATTGCTGGGGTTATTGTGCATTCTAGAAGCGCGAGCCGGGGAATACATACAACGCAACGCGCAGAATTCAATTCCCCAAATCCAACTGTATTAGCTTCAATACACAAAAATTACTCGGTGTCAGACACGATGGTTCTCCTCCAAAAAGATTACAGGTAATTTAAGAAAAACAAGATTATTAATAATGCCCACCAAACCCACAAGGTGTAAGGGACCCTAAAAACGAGGGAATGGACCAATATAATTTCCTACGCACCTCCTACCTCCTCCCCCCCTTCCCAGCTCCTCAGGGAAGGGCTCGCACGTCCTCAGGAGAAAAGCAACCAAGCAGGAACCAAGCATCAAAGAAAGGGAAGAAGACGACGCCACCTACCTGTCCCAAAGGCTTTGGCCACCAGCCAGGCGAGATTACAGGCGATTTTCGCTCGGGAGAAATCATAATGGTCAAAGGGTTTGATAGCAGGGACAATGAAAGTCTTCCTCATCTCCTTGGCGTCTACGGCATCCCCCATCTTCGCACAGGCCCCCTGGCAATTCGGGACTTACATGGTTGTTCTTCCTCCTCCTCCTCCTCCCGCGGCCGGGAGAGACGGCTGTAAATACGCCGGCAGCAGCTGAGGGCAGCGCGCAGCCCAGCTGTCCGTACAGGGCTAACGCCGCTTCCCCGCCTTCCTCTGCACAGGAATGTAGCAGAGCCCGAGTGTCCTCTTCTTCCTCCTCCTCCCGGCTCTTTGTCTCAATTCACTCNNNGGCGGGCCCGCGCAGCGCCCGCCGCCACTCTCGTAGGGGGCGGTTGGCGGCGGGCGGGCTCTCGCTTGTAGCGAGTCGGGCGGGAGGAGGCTTAATCCAGCGGGAGGGTTTCCCGTGGGTCAGGGGTCTCCCGGAGGTGCCCGCCTGCGGGGGAGAAGGGGGATGCGGCGGGGCCCGGCTCCCTGCGTTCCACAGGGCTGCCCAACGGGCATCGCCGCTCGTTGGTCTGGGCCTCTGTGGTGCGTCTCGGGAAGGCTGGGATCAGCGGCCTGCTCTCCGGGGAAGGGCGGGCGGAGAGCTGGCAGCCGCCTAGCTGCAGGGGGGTGCGGTGGCCAAAGCCGGGGCTGCGCTGAGGGGAGCCGGGAGCGCCGCCGAGGAGGCGGGATCCTCGTCCCTTCTCCTTTCCAATTGCGTCTGTATATAAATTCTCGAATTGTCGGGTAGAAAAAATGACAGAGCCTTAACGCGGTTGAGGGTGTGTTCATGTAGTAACTGTTGCAACAGGCAGTGGTGTTAATTTGCCCTAGAAACCATCTGCTATCTTGCTCACAAATACCTGGGGTGTTTTTGGAAAATCACTGGAAAAGTGGCCTGTGCGGACAGAAGTATTAGTCACAGAACTCGTAACGGTGATTAATGACTTGCATTGAAAGAGAATTGGATGAGTTATCCTGGAAATGCAGGTCTGATGGTACGGCCATGCTGGTGGCTGCCTGCTGCCCATGGGAAGGCCCAGCCTCTCCTTTGCATGATCACTCTGTAATTGGGTGACCAGCAGCACCAGTGGATACTGAATTTGTGCTTTTTGGCAATAAATAGTCACTAGGTTGGTGTAAAGTAGAATCGTGCTCTTTCCTACCAACCTGCATGCTCTCACAGCTGTGGGATGAGCCAGTTGAAAAAGCTGATCTGGCTAGAAATTAATGGTTTCTTTTTGTAGTTAGTTTTTAATCTCACTGGACTTTCTTTGGTCACTAAAGAGCCACCCCTGACTTAAAGTAATTATTACCTAATCTGCCCTTTTCTTTTTTTTTTTTTCTCCATTTATGGTAATTTAGTCAGCGTCTTCCCAAACTGTTGCAGTGGAGGATGGCAGTCTCAAGGTGAAGCTTGGTTTGGCTGGTTGTGGGTTTTTTTGGCGCCACTGGATCTGGAAAAGAATATTTAGATGCAATCTTAGCATAACATTATAAGGTTTCAAATAATATTTTATCCAAATTGGGATGGTTTTTTGTGTTTAAGATGAACTGTAAATTGAGCTGGACAGAGATTTTTCTATTGTTACGTGGCTGTGTACACTTCTGGCACTTCACGTGCACAATACAAATATTAGGAAGCCATAGTGTACTTCACAGTTTTACTGTCCTGAATCTATGGTTACTAGTAATGAGGAAATGAAAGGGTTGTGGAGGTCAAAATTTGAAGAGAATATTGCTGACTATCTGGCTATCTTCCTATGTGCTCTCAGGGATGGGATTCCCAAACTCTCTTGCATACCAGTCATAGATACGTGGTGCATAGCTGGCTACGAAGCTGCTGTTGGTAGTAGTCAGCAGAAGGGAGGGAAGGAGAAGAGTGTAGAACTCTGTGCTTTAGCACACTTGTGACTGAAATTTACAGATCCTCTTTGGTGATAATACCAAATTGACATACAGGTGTGACTTGGGAAAATGTTCTCTATTCAGGAACTATGCTTAGTTTTCAACAACTAAAGTAAAATTTGTGTTTGTACATTTTTCTGAATTATTTTTTTATATCTAATTTGGAAAAAAGCTACGTCAGACACTTAACGTTATTTTAATTAATTCTTTTTCATTGCTGCTAGAAAAATAGTTTAATTCTTCCTGTATATTTAAAAACCAACACCTGGAATTCATAAGCTTTAAAAGATAAAATGGTTAAAACAACAAAGAAACCCCCACTAAACTAGATCTTGACTAATTTTTTTCTCATACGGCTAAGGAAATGTCTAAAACCTATCTCAAGCTACAGGAAAACATGTTTAGGAGAACTGTAAGACCATTATTTAGGTGTGATGGATATAGGATCTACCTTGAAAGGTCAAAAGATTACAAACTAGTCCTTATAAAATTATACGAAAATTTCAGAAGCCACTTCCTTACAGAAATGTGGCATATTCCAGACAAATACATTGTATGTATTTCTCTTTTTCTTCTTTGTAATGTACTGCTGTATTTATCACCTGCTCCTGTGTCCTTGCAAAACATCACGTATACCTGTGTACTGTACTATACACTGAGACGAGTGGTGCTTACCTGGAGCAAATAAAAATGTGGTCTGATCTTCCAAAATTCTTGCAATCTGAGTTCTTTAGGTTTGTTTTTTTTAAAAAAAAAAATACTCAGTGCATATCAAAAATGGCAATAAATGCAATTATGGGTAGGTGCATATTTGGGCATTGCTACCGGTTTAATTTTACATGCAGAAGTTCTTGTGGGTGCAGCCTTTGTGCTGATGAAACCTGTGCAGAGTCACAGAACAAAATCTAAAAAAGTTATGTTGTGGTAACTGCAATCAAAGTGTTTTTTAATTTGGTCAGTGCTCTTAGAAGTGAATGCAAGAATATGAAATCTGTGTTACTGGAAAAGAAGATATTGCTACCAGTTGTTAGAATTCTTGTGCCAGTTCTACTTTTGCAGACATGCCAAAATGTGAACTTGCTTACTGCATTGTCAAAGATGCCAACAGTCATGGAAAATTATTAAAATTTGCTTTAATTGTTCAGAGTAGATAAACAGAAAAACTGACTGAGAAGTCATCCCTTTCTTCTCTGTTCCTGTTTATCTATCTTAAAATATTTTAAATAGTGATAATTTCTTCTGTATACAATTGTTCTGCTGCAAAGTATTTTTTACTTTAAAGTTTATTCCAAGCGGAAAGACAAAGTATTAAGGAATTAAAATTAGCAACTCACAGATGTACATGGATTTTTTTAAATGTTCGTTCTTCCTTCCTTTCCCCTCCTTCCCTCTACCCCAAATTAGAAACCCATTTGACTAGTTTTATCCTGTAATTACATATAGGACTGATTCTTCACTCTCATGTGTCTAGCCCTTTACACAGTGGGTGTACCAAGACTGTAGTCAGTATCAGGTCATAGGAACAAATACAACCACGAAGCCGTGAATAATGATGTGGATGACAGTTGTTGCTAAGAGTCTTAACCTTGGGAGACAGTAGAATGAGCCTTGAGTAACAATTTTATACCTTTCTTTTTTTTTTTTTTTTTTTTTTTCCCCCACTTGTTTTAAGATTCACTTGGCTTGTGAAGAGGCTATGTATAAAAGGAGGTGCCCTTAGACTAAATTCAGGCTAGTGCTAGATTACAGAGAGTGTTCTGGGATAAGATTTCATACGTAATTTCTTCCTTCATAATACTTGATGATAAAGGTAAAAAGTTTTAAATTAGCAACAGCATGACTGGTTTTGCTGTGGCACTGTCTGTAGCCAGGCTCAGTGTTAGTGAACAGGCAGTTCATCAGGCTGCCTACAAAGGGTAGTAAATCATTCCCACTTCAGATTAGCTGGTTGTATTAGGGCAAATCCAGACACCCAGAGCACTTCCTAGCAACTATTCTGCCATGTAATGCTTTGGTCTTGATGTTGGGAAAAAGGCTAGTAATAACACCATGGGTATATTATCTTTAATTACTGCTATCAAATTTGCCTATTTAAGGTGATCCCATCTGTTTGCCTTAGTTTAGAGGTATCAGTCATGATAGCAGTGGTGGTGGCTGAGGGGAGGGGTGTGCCCTGTGGCCTGTAACCTCTGGCAAAGAGGCAGCATGCACAACTTGATGTGGTGCTGTCAACACACAGACCAAGAACCAGTCACGTCCTGGTTGGTCTGATTCTTGAGAAACGTGCTTGTTGACTTCAGTAGGTTTTGTGTTGGGTATGTGAGGTTGGACAGGTAATCTGTGAGTGACTCTGTAAGGTTATTACAGCCTAAGTATGACTTGTGAAATGGAGTTACTGATACTCCAGCCTCTTAAACCTACAATATTCTATTAAATATACTTCTTTGTAAGTGATGGTAAACCAGTAAAACTGTAAGAGTTAAGAAATTATGTTTTAAATAGGTATTATCAAGTGAGCGATTGTCTGAATTATTAAGCTTCATTGGCATTATTAGTGAAATGCATGGATATGGTTTCTTCAAGCTAGGAGTTTTCTCAGAGAATAATCTTGGAGGGGAGTATGTTCTTCCTGTTTCGGAATGATACAAAAGTACAAGAACAGTTACATAATTACTGTCTTCCCAATTCTCTTATTAATTTGATCAAAAGTGCTGAAACATTTAAAGGGGAAGAAAACAGTTTATCAGCTTTACAGATTTTAGTAGTCATGAGTCAAAAGGAAAATAAAGCATTGTATGATGTTTTACTTGGGTTGTCTGCGATTTTTGATATGGTTAAAATGAAAGCAGGAAAAAGGTAGAGTAATAGCTACTTTAACTCATTTACTGCCGAAATCTGCACAACCAAAAAACTGCTCAGTGAGAATCAAATGTGGTACCTAACAGTCATTTCTCTTAAGACTTGGATGCTACTGGTTTCATTTCCTGAACCTGGCTTTGACCTAATGTAGCTCTATGAAGGTGGAGAAAAAAAAAAAAAAAAATCTATTTCTTCCCCCACCCAATTCCACTGAGATACCAACCGGGCAACAGGTCTGTCCCTTTTCTGTGGTCTGTGAGAGACAAATCCTCTCAGCTCCCTTGACACTCATGGCTTGTTGGTTTGTTTGTCTTTTTCTCTGGTTACTTTGGTGTCTTCTGATGTTTTTTTAATTTTTTTTAAATCTAGTTTTCACACTAGCTGCTTTTGTGCTCTGCCCATCTCCTGGAATTCCACTCATTCTAGCAGGTTTTAGGTGACTTTTCCTCACAGGTGTGCTGTGCAATACTCCTTAATTCCAGTGCTTTCTACTTCTTGACATTCCACTGTTGTCTGGTTGTGTGTGAAAAGAGTGAATACTCTGCTAAAACTGATAACTAATTTTTTTTTTAATTATAAACTAGAACAGAATCCTACATGTTTTCAGTAAATTAAATCTGTGTACTGTTTCATTTAGGGCCACCTAGTGCCTGATGTGTTTTCTAAGGAAAATCCTAAATGTATTATATGAATGTAACCTTTAAATACTAGAGCTGGCTTAGCTGCATTGTAGAGAAAGTTGTTTGGTGGGAAATTTCCATAGCCCTCCCACCTGAGTATAAACAAAACGCAATGTTATTGCCATTATGGTACCTGTTAGGTAATGGTGTATTTACATTCCAGTTCAGAGGAAAATGGGTATGGCTCTAGTTTTCAAATTGTACATTCAGGTGTAAGAAGTTTAAATCAGTTAGGAAGAATTTTTCACTAAGTGTCAATGAGAGTGAAGACTAAATTGTGTACTTTTTCCTGTGGAACTATACTTCATTGAACTGACTGGCTGATTTTATTTTTTTTTTCCTTCTGCTTCTACATGTGAAGAAAGATCTGAACATTCATAAAAGCTCATTTGTTTTGAGCATACACGATTATTAACAGAGCATGAATAGACTTCAGTTCCCCATCTTTTGGCCCTGCTTTCAGTTTCCACTGAAGCCTATGTGTGTCTGAATAAGACCAGCAATAAATAGGAGAGAATACTCTGTTAGAACTGTAAAAGTCCAGTTTAATCACAGCAGAATTATTTTTTTTTTTATTATTTATTTTTTTTCAGAAGGACTCCAACTGAAAATGGATTAGAAAAGAAAAGCAAGGGAATAGCACAGGATGCTACCCAATGAAGATTTTTTTTTTCTGTACATCTTTGAAACACCGTAATCCATTTTTCTTACTGACTTTTTTAGACAGTTTCTCTGTTTCCCTTAACTTACTGAGAAATTGCATGATTTTGAGGAAATTTTGATGATTACTTTAGAAAGCAGGTCTAAGTAACTGCTACACTGTTTAAAAAGTGGCTGTGCAAAGTGTATATCAAGAATTTTTATTGTAAGCCTTCATTTGTACATCGTAATCCTTGGTGGTATTGGAGATTTTGATTATGTATGCGTGGTAAGATCATCACAACCTGAGTGCAGAGAATTTGGTGGTTGTTACATTTAATTCTGTTTTGGCATAACGTCATTTGCTTATAGTATTTTCTGAGTAGCTTTACAAGATGTATGCCTTACAGTTAATTTCAAAACATTTTCAAATACAAAAATGTATAGGATGTCTAAGCCTTTGTGGAACAATTTGATTTAAATACTCCCCTATTTCAATATATATTAGAAACATGGAAAGAGCAACAATTATTTTAATAGTTGCTTTAAACTAAATGTATGGATATATAACAATAAAAATCTCCAACATCTTAAGCTCCAACATCTTAACCTCTCAGAGCTTTAGGTTATAACCGTGTGTAGTTCCCATTTGAAGTCACAGGTGCTACAGACATGATTGAATTTAAGTGTGTATATAATTGTGTTTCTGGATTAAGGGTGTCATGCAGAGTATTAATTTTTGAAGAAATAACCTGGATGATTTCTTTCTTCTAGAGTCTCAAAAGATAAATTACCTACAAAAGCTTTATACATCTCTCTGGTTATTCTGTCCTCGTATGGTAGTCTTGCTATGTAATAGACATGGCTGTGTTTAAAGCACAGGGTGTTATCTCAGCTTTCTCACCTGGGCAGGGAGCAGTCATAGGTCCACTTGCTGGCACAAAGAGTAGAAATGCCCATCATCAGCACGGGTGTCAGAAGCAGATCCCTTTCTCTGTATTTGCCAGCATCGTTGAATATAGATGAAGGAAGGGGGCAAACAGACTGAAACTTGCTGTTCAGGGAATGTTTGAACTGTAGTTGTGATGGCTACTGTCCTGGAAGCAGTCTAAGACAGAAAAAGTACACCTAGGACTCCCACTTCTGCACAGTACTTCCTAATCCCCCATGGTCTAGCATTTGTCATAACAGCCACAGTACAGTCCTTAGAGATGATAATTTACTAAATGAGGGAAGAGTCAGCCTGGAGAAAAGTATGCTTGTAGGCACGATGTTGAATTAAGGGAATCGTTATATGAAACAACAAAAGTAACCCCTGGATATTTTATACAAGAACGGGGACTTGCTGGGGTATATATCTACTAGTTTCCCTTTGGTCTGGCAAGTCTTCTCTGTGTCAAGCTCTTTCCTCCTTTTCTGTTTGTTCTTAAGAGAGAGGAAGCAATTGCTTGATTAGAGAATGTAAGGTAACAGAATGGATTTCAGTGCAATTAACCCTGTGTTGATATAGGTCCAGCTTGTTCAGCTGAGTATTTTGCTGTGCATAGGGCAACTGTTGAAATTGGGTACTTAAGAGTCTCTGTCCCAGCTGGTAGTACACTCCTTCAGAACTGGGAAGAGCAGTAAGTCATGGTTACAGGTAAGCAAAAACTGGCTCAGTAAGAAAGTGTGTCCAAGGTTGAGGGCACACTGCCATGTGTTACTCTCTTTTACCACCAAGGTCTTAAGTGGTATTGTGCTGGTATAATCTGGAATACTATTTGATTATTTTGAATTAAGAGATGAACTGAAAGTGGGATACTTAAGCAAAAACTTATGAAAAATAAAAATTTGAATACTATTTACGTTCTAGTAGATTGTAGAAGTTCTAGTTAGAGGTAGGATGTCACAGTGGAAATGCAGAACAAAGTT
The DNA here is from genome assembly GCA_013400375.1 of Thinocorus orbignyianus. Lineage (NCBI taxonomy): Eukaryota > Metazoa > Chordata > Aves > Ciconiiformes > Thinocoridae > Thinocorus > Thinocorus orbignyianus. The sequence continues at coordinate 360,465 of VXBW01003802.1, forward strand.
ATGAACTGTTCAGAGTCAGAATAATAAAGCTCTAGATTTTGTAAGACCAGGCAAGCAGTAACAAATAAAGCTTTAATATTATTGCATTGTTCTGATTTAATTATTTAAGAGAGCCCGATCCCACAAAAGTATCCTCACTGTTCCTAGAGAGCAGGTTTCCTGAGTATCAACAGAAGATTGAGAGGCATCTGCATGGAGATGCTGTGTCTGTGCCTTTGCTGGCTCTTTAATCATTGAAGGAAGACTTGTCATGCATCCCAGGACCAACACCCTCTTGTAACCACTTGTAAGCCTTTGTGGTTTCTTACAGAGCAGACTGTGTCAGTAATACAGAAGCCTTTTCACTACCTTGCCTTTTTGCTCCAAGTTCCACTGATTTGGTAGGAGCTGTTTGTTTTTACTTGTCTCTTGTCTGGCTAGCCATGTTTTTCCCTTGTTCCGGTTGTATAGTGTAGTAGTGCTATATTTTCAAGTATTTACATCAGTAGTATCAAGGGGAGCTGTTCCCCCGTGGCTTTAGTTTAGGATCTGAGCAGAATGAGAATCTGAAAGCCATGATTTACTCAGTTTCATACAAACTCCTCAAGAATGGTGAAGTCCTTATATACCCAGTATATTTGGCTGAATTACATGTAATCTCAGAGGAACTGTTGTTTCATAGGATTACTTAATTCTAATTTGCATTCAGCTTTGAGGTAGGTAGATATATTCTGGGGGATAATGTGCTCTAGGCATGGTCTCCTGGGGGAAAACCCAAGTTAGTCAAGAAAATGAGCAGGAACATTTCTAGCTATGCTCTCTCATTATATTTTCTGGTACTGTTCCTTCTGGTGTTTCCTTTGAAATTACCTCACTGATCTACTCAGAACAGTTTTACAAATTATTAATATGTTTTCATTGTCTCTTTTAGTTTTGAATTGCTGGAATTCTTCCTCTTAGGCATAAGCCTAAGCCATCACTTTTTCACAGCTCAAGCAGCTGTCATAGCATTCTTGCTTCTTGAGACCTGGATGTTGCCTGAAAGAGCTTCCTTAGCTTTGGCTCCAATCTGTGTTGTGTCTGAAATCTAATTTCTATGTATCTTGCTTCGGCAAGGAACTGCACAAAATGACCTTGTCCTAATGGGTCACGTGCCAAAAAAAAGAACACTGGAATACTGATCATGGACTTTAGCACAGCTCTAAGCTTCGAATTACTGGGTTAAAAACAAAACAAAAACAACCCCACATAATTTAACTTGGAAATTCTAGGTTTATGTTTTGTAAGAATGGTGTGTTAAACCTGGCTAATTTTTTCACAATCTAGCCTTATACTCAAGTCAGCTGAGCTGCATTAAGAATTAGCACAGATTTAATCCCTTGAATTGTTCAGCAGATGGAATCTCATGAGTGCTTCATGTGCATTTCATACAGTCTTCCTTTAAAAGAAAATGCACGTCATGGAGTCCTGACCATGACCGTACAAAAGTCTCCTTTCACACTGCAATACTTCAAACTTGTTTAATACCAAAGGGTTAGAAAACATATATATAAAACATATAATGATCTGGGGTGCAAAGTTGCTAACCAGATTTTTTTTTCAATAAAGCAACAAAAAAATATGTAATGCTAAATTGTTTACCATATTTAGTGTAAGTTTAATTTACTCCAAAAACTGAAAATATATTTTAAAATGTGCAATCTGAATTTTTTTGAGCTGGCCATTGTCATGCTGGACTTTTTTACAGCCAAGTTACAAATCCCAGAAAAATAAAGTTTGTGTGGAAAGTTCTTGGCATATCTCTCTTGGAACAGCACAAGCAAAACTGCTTATCAAGGAGGTATTCGTTATTTCTGTATTGTTACCCTCTGTTATTACAGAGGCAACAGCTGTAAGGTAACTGGCATCTTTGAATCTTTCTAACAAAAAGCATAGGGAGCACTCACTCAAGGCTGGTAGTGAGAGATACGTTGTGTTTTTGAGGCTTGCTTTCTTTTTAATATCACTTGTGCTTTATCAAGCTGAGCGTGTTCTCACAACCAAGTTTAGGAAACCAATGGAATTTCAGAAGTACAAATCTGTTGGTTTAACTTTAGTGATCTGTGGTCCTGATGTGTCGATTAAACCACAGCTGGACAGCTTACTCTCACCATGTCATGAGAAGTGGTGGTTTGTCTGTTTAGTATTTGTAACAACTAATTGATAAATACTGCAGGTGATTCACAGAAACAAAAGCTAGGAGATTTATGGATTTATATTTTTTTAACATTGTGATGTATCCTCTTCTCTTTTGGTTATCTTTAATACCAGAGTCTCATATAATCGGTGTTTATTAGTATTTTCATTTATTCAATGCTTTCAAGTCCTCAGTTTTATCACACCTTGACTGGATTTGCTGGTATGCCTAGCTTAAAAGAGAAAACAAACCATTCTCTCTTTTATGTAATAAAACTTAATTAAACATACGGAGTTTTAGATGTATCCCTTAAGACAAAAGTACTTCAGTTTTATATTTTCATATTTGATAGTGTACTTCCTACAGAGCTTTATAAGGACAACATTTATGAGAAAAATCCATATACTATCCAGTGTTTGGTAGAGTGCCATTCTCTGACTGATTGGAGGAGCTGAGCCACATTCTGAGAATATATTAATCTCGTTTTGGGTAGGTGGGAGGTTGTCTGGATTTACATGAGGGGATGGAGTGGAAGCTGTTTTCAGACAAGTCATCTCTACTTCACAGGTTTGGATTTGGGAGGGGCTGGTACCAGCAAGGGCTGTTTTAGCTGGTGTTGAACTAGGAGCTCAGTCATTTTGTCTGAACTGGGTTTCTCAGAAGAACATAAGTAAGAGAGCTACCTGAGAAACCTGTAAGTAGAACCAGGCTTTAACATGGTAAGTATTCAGAGGTGAACTCTTAAGGCTTACGGTAAGGTCAGTTTCGAACTTACAGAGGCTTGGTCTCCTCCTCATTTACCTCATCTCTCTTTGCACTGATTCGTGGGACTTCAGTATTCCCAACTGGAATACTGAAGGCCTAAAGCCTTTCAGTAACTCACAGAGCAGGGACTTTATGCTAGAAGATACATATAAATAAACCTGAGATCTGGTATTCAGTCCTCTTTGTCATTCTTCAATATGTGCTTTCTGGTCTCAGTAGGATGACTGTTACACATGTGTATACAGTAGCATTAGCCTGGGAGGGAAGTTCATCTTTGTCATGAGTGAATATTCCAGTGCAAGGATTAATTTAGTTCAAATACATGGTCAGATTAATGCTAATTCTTTTCACTGATGAAGCAAGAAAAACAAATAAGAAAATGGAATTACTGGAATGTTAAGATACTTACAGATTATGTAGGTGTTTTAACTCCTGAAATTTGAGTAGTGTATTGGTTTGTTAATGACTTACTTGATCTTGGCATATTTAGCTATATTAAAATACATTTCTAGAAAAAAAAGTTGAGGCTACTTGAGTTCATTTTTACATATAAATGCTTAGACAGTTATTTTGTAAAGAATTAAAGTGTAAGAACAGTATATGTGAAATTGCAGTTAAATGATACAGCAAATTGTTTCTGAGGCTAACAGTACCACGTGATGCAAACCATTTCTCCAGCACATAACTAATCCTCCATTTCAAGTTTCAATGTGGTAGCTTTCTCTTGATAGGTTTTACCCTGAGTTAGGTGTTGTCCATACTAGTGCAGTCAACGTAAATACTATATTGCCTATTACAACCAATGGCACAGAAATATAGGCATGCTAAGACCAGATTCAGATTGCTTCTTTACCACTGTGTTGTTACTCTCTAGAGCTAATAAAAACCATGTCTTCCCAGGTGACAGAAAAAACTTTGGGCTGTAGCAAATGGCTATACATCATTTAATAGGGAGGAACTGGCAGGAGATGTTAGTTCTGCTTTTCCAGCTTCCCAGGTTTATGGAGTTCATGGAAAGGAAATTTTGAATTAAAAAAAAAAAAAAAAAAAAAAAAAAAAAAAAAAAAAAAAAAAAAAAAAAAAAAAAAATNAAAAAAAAAAAAAAAAAAAAAAAAGAAAGCATTAACCATAGCAAATGTTAATAAACTTTTCATTCTTTTCTATGCACAAGAAGTAAATAAGAAAGAAATATATCTAGGGAAGGAACACTGAAATTGATGCACACATTCTGGAGATAAGAGAAGGTAAAAAATGGTTTGCCTTCTGAAATTGAAGCCATCTCTTATACTTTTCTCTTTTAAAAAAGTCATGGACAAGTGGCTTACTTGATGACCAAGTATTTACATTGCATTACAATTCTTTTGGAACAGATTTTACTTGAAGATGTAACTATTTCTGTAAACTAAGTGACAATTGTTTTAATTTTCTGTTTTGCTTAGGTACAATGTCTTTTTTAGCACGACAAAGATCTGTGCTAGTGATACTAGTGGCAAGTATGCCACAGGTCTGCAAAATTAGCATCAGAGACCTGCAGAATGAGTCAGTGGAAAAAATATCCGAGAGCTATACTTTTTTTAAATTGAACTATTGAGACTGCATTGAATATTCTGTACACAGAGTAACATTTGAGAGATTTAGTGATCCACCGGCTAGAGCCCAACAGTAACAGTCACTTAGAGCAGTGGTGGAGGCTGATACAAAGGAAGCTTTTGAGACCTGAATCCTGGAGCTGTGTAGCCACTGAACATGCTGCTTGCAGCAAGTACAGGAGCTGGAAGGATCCTCTGTTTTTTAACAGCTGCCATTGGCTTCCAAAGGCAATAGTTATAGCTGGCAGTCACTCAGTGGCGGTGACATCCTGAATTTGGCTTCTGTTCTGGCTGCAGTGACTTGGCTTTTTGTAGATGCAGTTACAATTGTTTTCACGTCCTTTAATAATTTTTGTCTGAGGGATTCAACTATGTCAATCTTAGACTTCATGCAGAGGCAGAATAGGGACCAAATGTAACATAGGGAAGTATGAAGGTTAAACCCGCATTAGTATTGGCATGGATTTTAACAAGATGACTTGTACTAAGTCTAGTTTCTAGCAGCTCTTTTGCATGTTTTCCTGGCCGTTCTTAGTACAGTGGTTCTGCTCTCCAAGCTAGCGATGCTAGTAGGAGCTTTAGAGGTGGAAAGGGAAATTTATTATCTATTTAATTAAAAGGCTGATGATGTAAATTTTTCCTTTCAGTCTGTCACACTAATGGATTATAACTGTGCTTCTTCCACCTGTCTCCCTGTAATACAAATGCAGTGTACTAGAGCATAAACTGTTGTGTTTATCATACTTGCTGATTAATTACAAAGCTGTTAATCTCTTAAGAAGTAATACAGTAGGAAAGAGAGTTTACTGAGAGGGCAGGTGGTAACACACATCAAATACAGGTCGTCCAGCAAGCTGGACCTTAATGATTCCTGTGGTCTCTCATGGATTTTCTTTGCTTCTTCTCCCATCCTTTTGTCTGAGGCGCTTTTTTGTCTGACTGGGGGGGAAATGGTTTAATTTCAGTAAGTGCATGTTGTGGGAGTGTTATCCTGCTTTTAGAATAGATGCCAATCCCATATGCCTCCGAACACCCTTATTAATTGGAATAAAAATCTAAATGGCAAACTGGTAAGCAGCTTTCAAATATAATGTTTTATATCCTCTCAGAAAGAAAAACAGATTAATATGAAAGGAGAGATATTTTAATTCTGAATTTTGCACCTCTAAGTTATATTACAAGATTTGTTTAATCCTGTTAGTGTCCACCAGAATTCTCTAAGAATGTGGGTTCCGGTTTACTTTTTACTGAAATCCCACAAAATCTACAATTGTCTTTGCAATTTCTTGATCAGATCCTTATTCTGCAAGTCTTGGAGATGTAACAGTGACTTATAAGTTTATTTAGATGATTCTTGTATACTAAAATTGTTTCTTTTAATTGTAAAAAGTTACTCTGTATTTTACATGAAGAAGCTGCTAATAGCATTCACTGTAGTTTTTACATTTTTGCTAAGGCTATGGTAATATTAAATAGGAGAGTCCATCAAGTAAATATTATATTCAGTATTTGAGCATATAATCACATACATTAATTATGTTCATTTTTTTTGCATGATTTGCCCTGTACAGTTATTTCCCTATGGACTAGTGGCATTTAATGAAGAGGCTTAAGGGAAGGACTACGGGGGTTTTTCTGTTTGTTTGGTTTTTATTTTTTTATTGTTGTTTGTGTTTGGTTTGTTTGTTTGTTTGTTTTTTGTTTTTGTTTTTTTTTTTTAAGAAAACCCACCTCAGTAATATGCTTTAAGAATTCAGATTTAATGAGTTTATTTTTTGATTCCTATTTTACCACAGATTTCTGCAGAGACTAATACTGACCAATATTTGCTCGGAATGTGGCTCTTCAAACAAAGAGTATGCTTAGGAAGCCTGAAAATCTTGGTCCAACCTCTTTTACTTATAATTCACTTTTTAAAAGTTTAGGAGTTGCCTATCTGGATTAAGCAAAATTAGAAAAAAAAAAAACCTCTCAGAATAAGTATACTGTACACACAATCTGTACTAAATCAGGACATTTTATATGAATATTAGCAGAATCAACTAGTTAATGGTTAGCCAGTATTATTTGGTTTTAGACTATCTGGATTTTTCCTGTCTGCTTCCTTTAAAGCTATAATTTAGAAACCAGTGGAGTCATTGACTCACTGACTGCTTCTGTCAAAGCGCTATTCTTTAAGTATGATTTGAGTTAGAGCTTCTACCTACCTACAAATCCACTGAGCGGCTTCAAAATCCTGAAATGCTAAAGAAACAGGAAAATATTTGGTTTCATTGCATTAGATGGAGTAGACACAGGTGCCAGTCCCCAAATAAACATTCTTTGACTTCTCTGCCTTCTAGATGGAAAGACATTGCTCTTCCCTTCCACCCAAGCAGTGGGTGTTTTCATAACTCCAATTATACGTGTTGTGGTACACTTTTAAAAAAGAATTCAGGGAATAATTTTTTTATTCTTTAAGTGACATCTTCATAAACTTCACGCTCTTTATCCATTATAACATTAAAAAACATTAAGGCACTGGGATTCCTTAGTTTAGAATAAAGATACATAGGATACATGTTGAGATATTTAGAATAATTAATAGCATAATTCAAAACCAAAACTATTTGTCTTGATGAGACATTCTCTTCTGAGGCACACTTTAATTTTCAGATTAGTAAGTACTGACACTTGCCACTTGAGGGAGCGATGCATTAGGTGCTATTCGGACACTAATTAGAGTCCATTCTTGGCAGTTTTGCTTACATTGGGGGCTCACTCTTAAGTGGAAAATTTGGACATTACATGAGGATATTTTGGCTACAAATGAAACTTAAAATGTGCTGTATTAAAATACTTTTGACACTAACTCTTTGGGATGTTTTTCTCTGTTAATCAATTCACTGCGTGGAACTTGAGAACACCCTGCTTGCCAAATTCATGGAGAGGTGCCTACAGATTGTGTTCTGATACAGGTTTTAATTAACAGGGTCACTCCGGGAGGTATCGCTGTGGAGAGCAAAGGCATGTGCTACAGTCAAGCAGCTCTTTGTAATCCTTGTGACACCGTCTCTGAATTAGTATGTAGAATGCCCATTGCTTATGGATTTAGTGTGCCGGAGAATACAGGGATTTCAGACTCCTGCTTTAATCCAACCTTGTTTTACTGAATTATTTATTATTTGCAAGTGATGGGAAAGGTTGGTTTGTGCTTCTTAAAAATGGCTGTGAGATGTTACAGGGCAAAGTGCCTGTTTTTAAATTGAGGGCAGGAGTCCAAGGTGCCATGCTTGCTTTCTGTATATTTGATATAGAAGCACTGAGTGAACATCGAAAAGTCTTCTTAATATGATTTAAAATAGACCAAAAAGTGGGATCTCTTAGTACTAATAATTTGTGCTTGAATTATTGTGTTCATTATTTATTTTGACTTTTAATGAATAGTTGCTCTTTGTTATTCTAACAGAAATTGGCACAGAATTAAAATAATCTGTTGCTGTAATCTACTATACTGTTGATCTATGTAGTAAATCTATGTTAGTATGTATTGGTCCTTCTATACACGTGGGTTAGTGTGTGCATTATTACATTTCTGTTGCTTCTAATGCTTATTTTAGAAGTCACCCTGAAGAGGCACGTTAATTATATAAGGACTGTATTTGAACAGAGAGTTCTAGTAACACCACGTGGTACTTTCCTGGGCAGCTATCGTACTGGTAGGCATGCACCATAGACAAGATGAGCAAGTTGTAAATTCTTGATGTTTTACCAACTAAATTAAATAACAGTCTGATTATACAAAATGCAGATCCTACTTTATTTTTTTACATGACCTGGAAACCATAAAATGTTCCATTACGACATCCCCAGATAAATTATCCAGAATGTGTAAAAATGACTGTACCAGTTCGTGGTTTTCTAACAGGACTTAAATTCAATGTTATTCAGTGAGTGCTTCAATTAACTAGTTTTTAGAAGGAAGAATACCAAGATAAAACCTTTGTAGCATATCTGAGATCATCCTGTCCAGGGACATTTTGTACAATCTGGTGAACTCTAAAGATACGTAACTTGAAGTTCAGAAATCTTATTAAAATGTCATTCACCTCAGATCTGATTAGCAGCATCAAGAGCTGAGAGGATGGGAATTAAATTGGTCAGAGCTATCTATTACGCTTACCTATTTCAGCATTCTAAAAAAGCTTAGGAAAATGACTGGACTAAAATGTTTATGCTTTATTCCAGGGAAAAAAAAAAAAAGGTATTTATTTATTGAGCTCACAAAGCATAGTATCTGTTCCAAAAGACGTTTTGGAACATCTATCCTGATCTACTTATCCATGTAAATAAAGAATAACGTACTGCATTCCGTGGAAGCTTGCACTCTTTTTTCAGTTAAGAGTACTTGCTATAAAGCATATATAGCATATATAGATTTGAAAGCAGAGCATGTATGTTAATAATCTGGAGGAAGTAATGCATTTATGAGTACAGAGAGGGTCAAAGCAATAGCTGAAAAAAACAATCCATTTTGCTGGTACTTTTGTTAATACCTTACTCCTCATCATTTTGCTGGAAGAAAGAATGAACTACCACTAGCTGTCCAGCCTTCATGAGTTTACACAGTTGTGCCTTGCATACAAGCCTTTTCACACCTCTGAATATCCAGAGTCCTTTCCTAAAACTTAATTTCAAGATCGGCTGTAGTCTTTCTCAGAGAAGGGGAGTGAGCAGTGGGGAAACTCCAGTTACAAGCAGCATTCACATAGATGAACTGTCAGTTTATACAGTAATGTTTTTCTATACCTTTCCTAGTATTTCCTGCCATGTAACTTTATTTTTCTGACTGCTGATGCACACTGATGTTTTAACAAAGTTATTCCTCTTAATATTCAGATCTTGTTTCTGAATAGCAATGACCAATTCAGAGCCTGTCATTCTGTACTCAATGTCAAGGTGTCCGTGTACCTAGGTTTGCATGTGTCTGTCTTAATTTTACCTGTTGTTATAACCAAATCTTCAAAGGGTCTTGTAAAGCTCTTTTGGTGACCCTTATGTTAAGCGTCTGAGATTTCATTGCCAGCAAACTTTCTTGTTCTCCTGGTTGCCATATCAATCTGCAAAACAGTACCGAGCTTTTGCAGAATTCACTGGTGACTTCCCTCCCTCCACCAGGAGACCTCTCCTTAGTGAGTCCCTAATCTTTCTTTCCTGCATTCTAATCAGTGGTACGTCTGTGCAAGACTATTTCCTCTTACCCTGCATTTTTTGTGTTCTTTAAAAGTTTTGGCAAGGAACCTCTTAACAGTTTTTGGAAAGTTGAGTATTCTGTATCAGTGACATTTCCCATAATCATAGGAGTGTCAGCCTTTTCTGGTAATACAGAATGTTTTCATTAGGTATTAACAGTTGTCCTTATTGAACAATTATTTAAGGATTCCTAGATAATTGATGTTGTAATGAGAGATAGGGAGGCTGCTGGTTTTCGTTAATAACTTAATCCTGCAGACAGTTCAATACTTGGTTTCTTTTAGTCTTTAACCAATTTGAATAATCTCTGTGATCTCCTTTTATCTTTACGGCTGTGTTGAAGCCTTAGTTCATCTGAGACTATTGTATCTAAAGAAAAGAAAGCTATTAGTGTGTATTACAAACAACAGTAAAGGCAGGTTTTCTGTTTGGAGAATGTCAATTTGTGTTGCATTTATTTGTTATATAATAATGATCATATGAGATGCAACATGTATATCTTCAAAGTGATTAAAAAAAAAAAATCAGTACCTAATTAGAAAGTGTTCGTTACTAACAAAATAGTGTTCTCATGAAACAAATGCAGAGTAGAGCAAAAATTGAAAGGTATGCATCTGTAAGTGAATCATGGAATACCCCCATTGACCAGGAATGCATACTCTAGACTTCTGCATTTTGCAGCTTACAACAGCAGGAGTATGTACTGTGGACAAAATTGCTAAGTAGCCGTATTACAGTATGGACAGGGTTATTTAATCTCGAGGGCTTGAATGCATCTGTGTAATCAAAGTGTGCAAACTCTTCTCTCATGGCAGGTGACGGCAAAACAGTAGCTTTCAAAAAAACAACAGTGTTCTTACCATAATAAAAAGGTACTTTAATTTTCTTTAGATAAATATTTCTTTCACAGAAATGTACTGTTAGCAAAAGAACAGAAATAGCTGATACATATAGGAGGTTTGCACTTTGGAACATGGACTTCATAGAGTATGAAGCATCTCATATCGTATTGAATACTGTCAAAATACTGGTCTTTATTGAGCAAATTATGTTTTGAATTCCAGGAAATGACCTTGTAAAAATGGAAGCAAATAAAGGAAATTAGCTTATGTTAGAAACTCTCTGGGAGGAAAAATGAAGAAAAGAAAGTGCAGAGGGGAAAGACAGAGGCTGAATTGGAGAAAGGTGGGGATTTTCACAGAGAATGAGGAATGAATGGAGTGTGGGTGAAAAGTGCCTGAGAGTTCTCCAGGTCTAGAAGTGCCCACTGAATCTTTCCAGGAGCAAAATAGTCTTTTCCAATTGTACCATTCAATTAAAAATCCCACACGGACCCACATGCCCTATTTGCACAAACTTTGTCTTGCTGCTGTGGTAACCTGCTACAGAGAAATCCAGCACACTTTAAGATTGACCATATTTCAAGTGTGACTGGACTGGAATGTTACGGAATTCTGCAGCCAGCTGCTCAAAAGCCCCCAGCTTTGTGTGTGTGTCTGTGTTTTAACCCCATTCCCACTGGTTTCTCTGACTGTTCCCCTGAAATGACATTATACTGTGTTTCCGAAGGGGCTGCTAGTATTTATAGATTCTGTCTTTTAGCAGGGAATGGTGGTGGTCACCAACAAAAGCAATGATCCAGAAAGCAAATGGAACTCCCTATCAATATGGATGCTTTCAGGCTAATGGGATCAATGTTGGAGCAGCAGGAAAGTAAGGTACCATCTGTTTTGAAGCACCCAGAGTGCCTGGGAGTACATCAATCCAGATATCGTGCTGGGAGCTATCTTTCCCATGCACCACATCATTTATAGCCATAGAGTATACTTTGGGAATACTCTCGTCTTCCTGCTTGTGTCCAAATGCAGGACCTCCTGCAAATGGTGCAGACAGTGACCTCAGGGTCCCGAGAATCTGGGACAGGTTGACTGACCTCCTCCTGGTGATGGGAGTCCTTGGAAAGAAAGCAAGTAGCAGTGATCACCCTGGTCACAATGACCAAGCAGCTAAAACCATCAGCCTTCTCAAGGGGTGTACATCCAAGCCTTAGTACCCTTCTCCATGACCCTGTGTGCCGGGGCAGTGGCACTGCTGCAGTGGTCACACAAGCACAGGTTGAAGTTAAGTCTGAAAGTCTCTTCTGCCCGGCAGTGAAACATGATAAATTCAGGTGTCCCCACGCATTGTGATGTAGTGTAAATAAGGTATGCTTATGTGTTACTGAAAGTAATCACTTAATTTGCAGTATATGAACAGCTCTCATCATCAGATCCCTCCAGTATCTGAAGGGAGCCCACAGGAGAGCTGGAGAGGGACTCTGTCAGTGAGTGCAGTGATAGGATGAGGGGTAATGGTTTTAAATTGAAAGAGGGGAGATCTACATTAGATACTACAAAGAAATTCTTTCCTGTGAGGGTGGTGAGGCACTAGAACAAGTTGCCCAGAGAAGCTGTGGATGCCGCATCCCTAGAAATATTCAAGGCCAGGCTGGATGGGGCTTTGAGCAACCTGCTCTGGTGGGAGGTGTCCTCGCCCACGGCAGGGGGGCTGGAGCTCCATGATCTTCAAGGTCCCTTCCACCTCTAACCATTCTCTGATCACGCACTTCCAAGCGTTTTTAAGTGGCTCAGGACTTGTGCTGGGCATTTACTGGTGGACCTTACTCCTCCACCACCGTCACTAATAACATGTTTTCCTCGCGTGTGCGAACCCCTGTGTGTTTGTAGCGTTTCGGGCTGTACGCACAGTAGGGGAAGGCGGGCCGAGCCTCTTGCGCTCCCCCGCAGACTGGAAGCCGGCAGCTGCTGCGCCTTCACCCTCAGCCCAAGCCGAGACCCAGCCGGGCGCTGCCATCTCCCGGCCCATCCCGGCCCGCCCGGCCCGAGTGCGCAGGCCCGGGAACCGCCCCGCTTCAGGCCGCGGGGGTTTCGCTTTCAGGTCGTCCCCCGCCGCTCCGTTCCCGTGTGACCGGGAGCCCCCGCCCCTCCTTTCGCTTCCCGTCCCGGAGCTCTCCCAGCGCTCTCCGGTGCCGGCTCCCCATCCGTCCGGGCCGCCGCCATTTTGTGAGCAGAAGCGGCGGCCACTCAGTAGCCGTACGTGAGGCGGCGCCTCCGCCGCCAGCGAGAAGGGCGGGGGAGGCCGGCGGAGAGAGAGGCCTCACCGCTGTGTCGGTTGGTGGTGGCTGCTGGCGGCAGGACGGGAACCCCGCTGAGGAGCCCGCTGTGGGGGAATCGTCTTTTTGTCAGTCCGCTTCATGGGCGCGGCTTGACCCCCTCACCCGAACAGCGGCCCAGTTCGTAAAGAGGTCTGTTGGGGGGCGTTGTCACTGGATACCAGGAGTTCGGTGGTGGGATCTGCCGTCTGATCCGAGAGCGAGTGAGGGGCACCGGCCTCGGGCCCGCCCCGGGCTCACCTCAGCTCGCCGGGGAGGGGCTTCAGGGGCTTCGGAGTCGCTCCGAATCGCTTTGACTTAGGCAGGGGGAGGGGAGGGATAAAAAAATCTATCTGTAAACACAGAGATAGGTGGTTTTTATTTTTTATTTTTAGAAAGCTGATGTAGCAAGAAATTGAAAGAGACTGGTATGCAGAGTCTGATTAATTCAGAATAAAATTGCGGTGTTCTGTGTACTGTGTTCACCCGTTGTACTGTAGCAAACGATTGGTGAGAACATCTGGAGCTTTCAGACTCAACTCCGGGAAGTTTCAAGGCATGAAAGTTATGATTATTTAAGGACACTGAGTTTGGCTTCTTTGTATTGCAGTAGAGGCTTGTTCGATTGATCATGTAGGTTATTGCTTTTTCTCTGACACCCTGAAAAAACGGAGCTGGGCTCTTAAGCAGATCTACAGCCTTCTTAAGTTTGAGTGGACTTTGACAAGGACGACAAAAGGAGTGGTCTTGGGTGGGTCCTGTACTAAATTTCACACCCTTTTCAAAATGGGCAATTTTGTTTGGTTGTGTCTTTTCATAGCTTAGAGGAATGCATGTTTTGCTTTTATATCTTATTTTAGAAACAACTAAATTCTCTAAGGATTTAAGTATCAGCGACTCTCAAAATGGATGAATTTTCTGAGAGAGAGTGAAAAATCAAAGTTTTTGTGCAACTGCAAGTGTGTAAAACTGAAAACTAACTGTAGGTGGATCTCTATTTTTCCATGCTTCCACTGCTGTTTTCAGGTATTGTTTTGCAATGCATCAATGTTAAGACCAAGATTGCTGTTAAACAAGGAGTTTCTAAATATTTTCAGGGATTGAAAGTTGGTTTCCAGGTTTGCAAATTTGTTTCCTAGACTTTAATATATATTTTTTGAGGTAAACAGTGAAACATACCTTTCTCAATGGCAACAGTTTCTAAAAACTGTAACAATTTTCTTTCTAGTGTACTGAAGCATGTTTTTACCAAGATCTGTTAAAGTAAAGAGAACTGCTGATGACGACAAAAACTTCACAGCTAAGAAAAATAAATTGTCTTCTGGGGGGTCTTTGCTAGAGGAGGCCACTACATTCCAAGACTGTAAGCCAGTTAGAACAGAAACTTCTGTTTCAGGATGCAATTTGAATGAATTTGTACAAGAACACACAGAACCGGTAGCTGGAGATCTTGGTGTTGCTGATACAGCTTTGGGGAAGGACAACCAAATTACTGATCAAGATAACCCTTTGGAAGAACCCGTAAAATCCTTCAGCAAATCCCAGCGCTGGCCAGAACCTGGAGAACCTGTATGTGTTGTGTGTGGTCGCTATGGAGAGTATATCTGCGATAAAACAGATGAAGATGTTTGTAGCTTGGAATGTAAAGCGAAACACCTTCTACAATCTGAAGAAAAGGAAAAAAAGCTAAAATCTGATCAAATCACAGGAGCAGAATCTCAAGCAGAAACTCACCTGTTTAATACACCTTATTTCTACAAAGGTCATTCCTTTATTTTAGGCTTGCGAGATGAGCAGGTTGAGAACCTTAAACTGCAGCTGGGTATTGCTGTCCAGGGCCAGCAAGTTCCAAGACCTATAGTAGAGTTTGAACACTGTGGTTTTCCTGAGACTTTAAACCATAATTTAAAGAATTCTGGCTATGAAGTCCCAACTCCCATCCAGATGCAAATGATCCCTGTTGGACTATTGGGGAGGGATATTTTGGCTAGTGCAGATACAGGCTCCGGAAAAACAGCAGCCTTCTTACTCCCTGTTATTATGAAGGTGTTGAAAGAGGTAATGAAACTTTGTGTGTTTAGAGAAAGTGGTGTGCAACTTTGTCTCTTCGATTCCCCGTGTAATTGAGAATGTGATTGCGGTGTTTTTTACTGACATTCAGTGATTTATTTTACTTTTTATTGATGGAGCACTGGTTCTTCGAAGAGGGGAGGCGCTGATTATTTTTAGTGACTGAATGTTTTTCACTTTGGTCAGTAAAGCAACTGTATTAATACTACCTAGTATACACTTTCTCCTTGTTAAGGTAGTTAAATTCTATGGTAAACTTTGACTTAACATATAAAGTTATATAAAGAAAATAGTTCCAGGTGCTCTGCAAGTAGTTGTTCTTATCTGATATATCAGATGGTTGAAAGAGATTTTTTGGCATTTGCATATATTCACAGCATAAGTTCAACTGGAATATGCTAAGCTGACCATCAAATAGCTACAGGTTTTTGGGGTTATATAATTTCTGAAATTCTCAATTATACCATCTTCTCTTTGATACTAAGCAAAAAGCAATTAAGAACTCTTGCTTTGGTAAGGATATGAATGTATGATGGGAAGTATTGGCAAATAGTATTCTGTACCCCATATGTGCTTCAGTATTTTTCTGTTTTAGGGGTTTTATTCAAAAATACGTAAGAATATATTTGAAAATTCTGGACCTTACTCTAGCTGATGTTTTGGACTACTTAGGTGCCTTTAAATATATACACACACGTGTGTGTATAATTGTTTTTCAACTAAATCATTTGAAGTTCATTTAAGTGCCTCTTAATATCTAAAGTACTATAGCATTAGTTTTAACAATGGAAAGATTATATTGGTGCATTTAAGAACAGGAGTGTTACACTTCACTGTACCTCTTTTCTGATTATCATTAAAGTCTCCAAGACTGTGCTTATAACAACATGCACGTAATTGGAGCCTTAGTGAATAATACTTAATTTCACTACATATTCTTTCTAATTCTTCATCTTCAGGGTACTTTACAAGTTAATGTATATGTGAAGAAAGAATTTTATTTTGTCATTTAAAATAATTCCCATTTTTAATGTAAAAGAGAGATGAGCTGTTAAGAGCATAAGAGTAATCTGGGTATGAGATATTTGGCAGTTCTGGACTTCTCCACATCTGTGTAGATACCTCTTTTTTTGTGCTGGTGAAGGTGTTCAGTTCAACACTGTTGCCCAGTTGAAAACAACCCCAAAAGCCCTTCTTGGCACAATTATTTCATGATGTAGTTCCTTTGATGATGCAGTGCAAAAGGAGCAATGTCCTACTGTTGGTCACTTTTACATATTCCAGTTGAAGGCCAGAAATAAACACATACCATACAGAACAGTTACAACTGTGTTTGTGATTGTTGTATTGATTCATATCACTGCTTATCTTCTCTGGCTAATACTTAATGTTTTCACTTAGTGGTGTGCAAGACAGTAAAGGAGAATAGTCTGTTCTTGTAATATCAAGACTTCTTTTTATGATCTCTATATTCAACTAGCATCCTGTGCTTTGAGTTCATACAGAATATATAGTGAATTTCTGTTACAGATTCAATGCAATAATTGAAACAGGAAAAAAATTAGGGATCTTTATAAATGACTACTAGCTTTCTGGGCCTTTTTTTTTGTTTTCAGGAAGCTATTCTAACAGTGTACTTAGACATGCATTGTTTGTTTTCAAAAGTTGAGTAATTGAGGGATAGACTTTCTTGGCATGCATTGTTAAAGGTATAATCCCTTTCTACTTTCTGTCTTCAGATAGAAGGGGTATTAGCAGTCTAATTGTATCCGGAGTAGCTGGACTGTATACACTATAATATTGGGACATTTAGTCTCCCAAAAAGCTTTCTCTCTTAAATAGAAAGCTTTTAATCTAAATAATACAGCAATTCCATGTTCAACAGATTTCTCCCCCTCTTTCTAGACAGAAACTCCATCTGCCCTTATTTTGGCACCAACACGGGAGTTAGCAATTCAGATAGAGAAACAAGCTAAAGAACTGATGGCTGGTTTACCAAACATGAGAACAGTTCTCCTGGTAGGAGGTTTACCACTGCCTCCACAGCTTCATCGTCTCAAGCAAAGTGTAAAGGTAAGGACTGTAGCATAGGAAGATCCTGTGGAGAGTTATGTTTTCATGACATTCACAGAAAAGAAAAATGTTACTGTTGACATGTATGGACACACAAAGATGTGGTTTTCCTGTGTCTAAACTATTGAAGTAGTTGTTAGTTCTTGAAAATTTTACGGTAATACTTTTTTTTTTTTTCTTTACATTCTGACATCGGATTAAACATATAATAGCTTTATTTGTTGTTGTTGTGAAAAATTTGCGTGCATGATGTTGCTGCTTTCAAAGACTGAAATATGCCATTTTATTAGACGAAGAGTTGCAATTTCTGGGAAAAATAGTTTGGTTTTAATGCAGATTACATTGCTTGTATTTAGACACTTCCATTAAAGTTCTAAAAGGTCCCTTTCCTTTTTAGTCTTCATAATTTTTTAAGTTACCTATAAAAGTTTTAAGGTTTATTTGAATGTAAGTAATTTCACTAATTAGTGCCCTTTTCATGCATGTACTATAACTTTAGAGGTTTTCTAGGACAGTCATCTGTCCTTCATGGAATTTGTAATTTGTTTGTTTTTTCTTTTGTTAGGTTATAATAGCAACACCTGGAAGACTTCTTGAGATTTTAAAGCAAAGTTCTGTTCAGCTGTGTGGTATAAAAATTGTAGTGGTGGATGAAGTAAGTTTTTATTTATTGGGGCTGTATTGCCTTTACAGAGGTCCTTGAAGAGCCACAGTCAAACTGATTAAACATATAGAGCATTCATTATAAAGATAAAATTTATTTCTTAAGTGAAAAATTAATTCTTTAACATAATTTTAAATGTGTTTGAACAGTGCATGTTCAAAATGCTATGAAAATCTTGAATACCTGGCAGGATAATACTGCTAGGCCAGTGTGAACTGTTTGTTTTGAATTTTCTTACTTAACTTTCATCGCGACTGAAAATACTTCAGCATTTGGATTACATGCCAATAATACATATTATGGCTCTTCTGGCAATTCAGGTTCAGGAGTCTGCTGTTTACAGAAAAATCTGGTACAAATCTAATATTTGTTCACTTAGGTGGATACCATGTTAAAAATGGGTTTCCAGCAGCAGGTGTTAGATATTTTGGAAGACATCTCTCATGATCATCAAACCATACTGGTATCAGCCACAATTCCAGCAGGCATCGAACAGCTTGCAAATGAGCTTCTGCACAATTTTGTAAGAATAGCAATTGGAGAAAAGAATCTGCCGTGTTCCAATGTTCGCCAAATTATCTTGTGGGTAGAAGAACCATCTAAGAAGAAAAAGCTCTTTGAAATACTTAATGTAAGCATAATATTTTTCTTATAAGAACAATTTATAAAAATATTTATGTCTTTACACATTTCTGTTAGGTTCTCATCTTTAATTCTAGTCTTTATTTAGTAAAAAGGTGGAGTGAGGTTGAGAGTGTAACTGCACTAACTGGTTCAGTAGTTCTGTAATGTAGGAGCTTTAATGGCAGATTCAGGGGCTACTCCATCCCCATTACTCACTCTTCCTTCTGTGTAGCAGCAAACTAGGTTCCTGTGCTGGGATCCAATTCTGTTTTTTCTTTTTTTTTTTTGTTTTTTTTGTGATCCACAGTATAGAATCCTAAAGATTTGTACTGGTTATCGGTGGGTGGTAAAGGAACAGGATTTTCATCTTAGACTTTTACAGCTGCTTTGTGGTCTGGGAGTGGTTTGTAATTTTAAAAGTCATTAAAGCAAGCAGTGAGAAAGTAAATTTGGTTATTTCTCTGTTTTACTTTATATGAATAATAATATATTATCTTTCATGAGTACTTTGGGGGTGAATTTTGGAGTGTTGACTGAGGTTATCCAAGAAGTACATAATAATTCTGTATTTATTTAAGTTCTGAGGTTCAGTTAAAGATTCTTATGTAACATTTAAAGAAACATAAGAAAGCTTCTGACTTCTAAAATGTGCATGCATTGGTATAAACTTGGGTTCTGAGTCTACAAGTTGTTATATGTTTATGATGTACGGATTGGTGTAGTCTCATGGCTTGTTCCTTCCTTGTTTCATGGTATCTTGTTCTTTCTATTCATCTGAAAGCATTTTTAATTTTAAGAGATAATGAGCAAAAGAAACTGAATCCAAGATGCTGACAATGAGTGGTAAACTGTTGTAATACCTTCTTACGTAAACTGTTTAATTTGGCAGGATAAGAAACTCTTCAAGCCTCCAGTGTTGGTATTTGTGGACTGTAAGATAGGAGCGGATCTGTTAAGCGATGCTGTTCATAAAATTACCGGATTGCAGTGTACAGCTATGCATTCTGAAAAGTCTCAGGTGGAAAGAACTGATATATTACAGGTTTGTGCCTCCTGAAGTTATGGTGGTTTTGATAGATTTAAAATGGCTTTTTTTTTTTTTTTTTTTTTTTCTTTAGAGGTGGGTTAATTTGAATGAGTTATATCATAATTTACTGATACTCTGCTGTAAAACCTGGAGTATTACCGGGGAAGAGGAGACACAAATGGGATCAAGCAAAACTGTAGATAATCTGTTTTGGATGCAGATAAATACTGGCAACTAGTTCCTAGATTATTTGTTTTGAAATAGAAATTTAACTTTAATCAATGAGGGTTTTTTTTAAAGTTAAAATTGTGCTTTTGAGCTATCCTTATTTAGCTCCATTTAGATCAAGGGGGACCATTCTGTCTCCTGTAACAAAATAATCCCACTGTGGGTATTCTTACGCTGTATAACTAACCCTGGCCTTTGTTTTTTTTATTCCTCCCTTGCCAGGGATTAATTCAAGAGAAGTATGAAGTTATAGTAAGTACTGGAGTCCTTGGAAGAGGACTTGACCTTGTCAATGTCAAACTAGTAGTAAATTTTGATATGCCTTCAAGTATGGATGAATATGTACATCAGGTAAAGAAATAAAGTGCTGAAGCATTATTTTTAAAAGTACACTGAAATATGGCCTCCAGTTACAGAAATTTAAATTTAAATGTAAATATAAAGATTATTTTCCTCTTCAGAATATTTTTTTATAGGAAAGAAAGGAAGGTTATGAAGATCTTTTCCATAAGTCTCTTATGTAAATTACTATGATTCTAGAACATTGCTCTTGTATCACTGTAGAACAGTGCTCCTACGTTAATTACGTTTGCAGTATTATTCTTCCTGTTTTGTACTGTCTTGTATAATTTTGTGTCTACAGAAAGCAGTTTGCCATGTTTTTACTATCTGTGTGAAGAAAGGCCGAATACCTCTTTCTGCTGCAGCTCATCTGCAGTGTGGAATATGTATGTAATACAGTCAGGAAACCTATTGTGAACTTCGGTTTCATTCCCTCTTACTACTCTAATGTCTCCACTGATTGATTTTTTATTTTTTGTTCCTCTCCTGAGGATTTCTGCCGTTAAAAAAGATGGTGTGTGGGTTGCATGTGTTTTTATTTCTGTATATGTACACACACCCCAACCCTAGTTTGGCTAGCAGATCACGAGAACTAATAATTAGCCTTTTTGGCACTTACGAAGCACAGTTCTCTACTATGGTGTCCAGTTTCGAGACCATCACTGCAAGAAAAGCCAACAAACTGCAGAGTCCAGACAAAGTCAGGGGGCTGGCACACGTGACTGGCTGCCCATGGCTTAGATGGGAATACTCTGCACTGGGTTAAAAGCTTGCTGGAGGGCCGGGCCCAGAGGGTGGTGGTGAATGGTGTGAAGTCCAGTTGGCGACCAGTCACGAGTGGTGTCCCACAGGGCTCAGTACTGGGTCCAGTTCTCTTTAACATCTTCATTAATGATCTGGACGAGGGGATCGAATGTACCCTCAGCAAATTTGCAGACGACACCAAATTGGGTGGGAGTGTTGATCTGCTGGAGGGTAGAGAGGCTTTGCAGAGGGATCTGGACAGGCTGGATCAATGGGCTGAGACCAACGGAATGAGGTTCAATAAGGACAAGTCCCGGGTCCTGCACTTGGGTCACAACAACCCCAGGCAGCGCTACAGGCTTGGGGAAGAATGGCTGGAGAGCTGTCTGACAGAAAAGGACTTAGGGGTGTTGGTCGACTGCTGGCTGAACATGAGCCAGCTGTGTGCCCAGGTAGCCAAGAAGGCCAACAGCATCCTGGCCTGTATCAAGAACAGTGTGGTGAGTAGGACC